>CM029359.1:33443436-33510426 GCA_017140985.1 Hormaphis cornu
TTTCCATACAAAAGACGTACCTGTGTGTAATAATATTATTATCGTTCATTCATTTTTTTTTACACATTTTTTTGTTTTTATTTCGCTCGGACGACGCTTTGTCCGCGCGTGTATGCCGCTTTTCAATAATAAAGAGACGCCGAAAACACAACGATAATAATATCGAGTTTCTCGCGTTTGTTTCTGGCGGACGACGGACCTACACACGTGATAAAATTTCTTCAAAATTTCGTCCGCTCGGTCGACGGTCTTGTTCTGCGGCGTACGGGAAAAAGAATCTTGTTCGAACGACGACGACCGCGGCTAAAAAAAACCGTGAAATTCACGCGTCGGCGTTTCTTTTGAACGGACATTCTCGAGGGGATGTCGTAAACGATTATAACAATAATATAACAGTAGTAGTATACATTTGTGTTTCGAAACGTACCGTAGTAACTGCTGTACACTGCGAGGGACACAAACTATACGCGTTGTTCGAACAAGAAGAGATCGGATTCAGAAAATTGTAATTTTACGACACTATACTTGAACAGTATTAGGAACGTACCCTTTTGTTCCGTTCCGTCGTTGGAACCAGTGGTGAAAATGGGCTCCCGACAAAACGTAGAAACAGTTTGTTTTTGAAGGTTTCCCGTAGACTTCGTTTACGGCGTTTCAATTACAAAAGTTAAAAAAAAATTGAGTCGGATCGGGCAGATAAACATACGTCCGCTTAACGAACGATTTCGCTTTTTTCACGTAGGTAACGCACCGTGCGCGGCAAAAAAATGCCGTTTATCGACGAATTCAACGACCTTACGGCCTCGTGTACGGGGATAAAAAACCTCTGATCAACGACGCATATAATTGCGAGCATATAAAAATGTTCATCGAGTAACCCACTTGGAGTATACGAAAATTTTGTAATAGTTTTGGAGAAATTTTTATCGAATAAGCCCGGATATCAATAATATTGTTAATTTCTAGTTATAACACTATGCGAATTTAAAAACGTATAAAAAAATACGATTTTTTTTTTTCATAAGAACGTCAAAACGAAATTAACGATTTTAACATTCCGGCCGTCACATCAGTACCGGAGTTATCGACGCGACATAATTGGTACACGAAATACGCGTCTTTAAATCGTATTAAGTACACACATTTTAATCAAAACAAGTAAATCGTGAAAATCAAACGCGGTTCATCAAGCACACGATCGCTATAAATTAAATTTGTATAGTTCAAATTACGATTGGCGATAAACGTTTGAAACCTAACGTGTTATTCCAGATAGTTCAACATAACCGATCAAAACTAATTG
Source organism: Hormaphis cornu (assembly GCA_017140985.1). Classification (NCBI taxonomy): domain Eukaryota; kingdom Metazoa; phylum Arthropoda; class Insecta; order Hemiptera; family Hormaphididae; genus Hormaphis; species Hormaphis cornu. Next base: position 33,444,740 of record CM029359.1, read on the forward strand.
TGAAAAACGGAATGGTCACAGACACACGGTGCGAACGTGATTCAGCAACTACGGACGTCAAGGTTTTTCGTGTTAAAAGTTAACACGTTTAACAGCAAATGTGTAACACATATTTCACGACGTCAAACATCTGTAAGAAATCAATATTACAATCTCAATCAGGAAAAAAAAAATTCAAATCTACTAGTAGTTGTACTGTTGCAAACAATAATAAACCATTTTTTTTTTTTTTTAGGAACCTCAGTAGTTTGACATTGTCCAGAGTCAAAATCAAACGACGAAGGTTCGATTGGGTTGGTTTTTCAATTATGATATACCACGAAAACTTATTAAATGTATTTAAATTACGTATTAGACACGAATACAAAGATAAGTGTTAAACACTTATTGGGTACTAAATTTTGGTATCACAGAAAATGTACGATTTGTTTTGTATTGTTTTTTTTTTGTTTGCAAGTATTGAAAACTGTACGAACGTATTGATCAAAAATATAACGATTATTAATTATTTCAAATCGTAAAACTCGAAAACGATAGGCCAGTTGGAAAAATAGTTAATATTCTAAATACAAATAGGTACACGTATACTCAATGTGTTTTGAAAAAAACAATTTAAACGAGACTGAAAATCATAACTAATACAAAATCAAAAAAGAAAAAACGATTTTTTTTAACGTACCTGAAAATATGATGAACATAATATCCATTGAGTATCATTTATTTACATTATTAATTTGAATTTAATTGCATGTAACTTGTTGATAATACAATATATTATAAGCGAACCTTACTATGATATAACGTTATAACTTATATTAGCCTGATTATGGTATTTCATTTTCATTACTAGGACCGTTAAATAATATAAACATGACAGTTTTACTATATAAAAAAAAAACAAAAGCGAAAACCCGGTCTTGAAGGAGCATAATAATATTTTTTCTCACAGTAAAATAGAAACCAAACTAGAATTGATAAAACATAATATTGCGACCAAACAAATAGTACAATAAGATCTAACTATCTTTTAAAATTTAACGATTTACAAACATATCATGACTCGTTTTAGAAATTCTTGGTCAACTTTTATGATTCTAATACCTGAGTCTTTTCATGTTTAATTTGATGTTATCGAAATCCTAAATTTGTATACGCACATAAATAAAAAACAACAATCGTGTAGTCGATCCTCGCGAGTTGGACGTCTTGTCCTTTTATTTTGGCCGACCATAAAATTGTAAATAATTAAAAGTAATATGAAATACGTATTATTCAATACGGTTTTACGGTCGGCCGGAATAAAAGACATTTTCAAACACATTTTGAACGTTGGACTTATTATAGTACGATATTTTATAAAACGAGTACGTAATAAGTATGTTTTTCGTCTCGCGTGAATTTGCCGAATTTTCGATTCCTTTTTATGCAGAACATGATTGATCGCAGTTATTCCTGTCCAAAGATGGTTACCCAAAATACGAAATATATAATATAATATTATACAGTCACGAAGGATTCGCCCGTCAAACGATTAAGTATGAATCATCCTTCGAGACGTAAAAATTTTACTATCAGATGTAAGAATAATAATAAAATATGCCACATCAGACATTTATATAAGCGGATTATTATGTAGTTCTCGTATTCGATAAGAATCAAAAAGTGACCGAAAAAACGAACTTCTCGAGGTAAAAAAAAATAAAAAACGCTTTATATTATCCGTTCCCCGACGTCGCACGCTATAAATATATAATTTACAACGTGTTCCGAGTATAAATGCAGTTTCCCATCCATTATTGTTATTATTATGTATTCTTTCCGAAGGCTATCGTTGTACCTATCGTCGGTCGTGCTCTCTTAGTTGTTAGATTTTCTCATGAATTTCAATTGTATCGAAAATCGCTTGTAAAAAACGAAATGTTGTATGGGACAAAATAATTATGAAAATCATTACGTCAATGTCTGTAAGTAGCTCCGAAAGTCGTTTCTCGAGCAAATCATTTCGGATTATCAACAACTAGTGCGGGTTTCTTTCATCAACGAAAACTGCATTAGGAAATAAACTAAAATATTGAACATAAACTAAATTATGATTTGTAAAATCGATTTAACAAAGTACAGTTATGAAGCGTTATGAAACAAAATATACTTAATATGAATAAAAAAACTGTTTTCAGTAACTAGTGTTTAAGACACTGTACGACAAGCAAAAGATTTTAAAGTAATTTTTAATCACACTATTAATAAAAATAGGCTTAAAGAAAATACGTTCATATTCAGTAGCATAATTTTGGAGAATCTAATAAATAGTATTCTCCAACGAATTTTCGTTATGTATTTCTATATAGACGTAAAACATTCTAAAATGTACAACATTGAACACCGTATAAATCAATATCAAAATACGAATTTTTATTTTATAATGCTTCATTATTTGTTTTTATTTTTGGGAAATTCAACTTTTTTTGGTTGTCTCACAGTAAAAGATGTGTGAAATACCGGTGGTCTAAGATTATCGGCGGTGTTCACGACCATTCTTGCATTTCTATCCATCAATACTGAACGCGAATTTCGTCGGTCATTGATCAACGTCGGAACCGCAGTGTCACTGAATGATACGGATTGCTAATTTCGTCTTTTAAAGACGGTCAAATATATCGCTTTTAAAAAAGTATTGCCTGCAAAACCCACTTTATTTCGTTATTGATTTCCACGTTGAAAAAAAATTTAATGCGTAATAAATTCTATGAAAACCAGAAATTTCAAGTATTGAAAAGTTAATATAAGATATTTAAAAATTTTGTTGAATAATTCAAATGCACATTAAATTTACAATAATTTTACGATCGGTTCCGGTGGTCGATTTTCGTATAGCAGTTTTGTCTCAAATAAATTTGAATTGAATATTGAAACAATCTGTATTCTTTTTTGTTCGATTATTCTTTTGAATTATTGTTTGTATAGATATTCGAATATATATATTCTAATTATTTATTTCGCATTCGCCGATATTGAATTATCTCTAAAGTTTATTAGGCGTGTTTTAGTTTTTATTTTAATGTCGAAACTTATTTCGAATGTTTTGCTGGTGACGGTATTTATTTTGTAGAATAACGACCTTAATTTTTGGTCCGAAATGTGCCCGTCGCCGTGTCTTAAGTACGTCGAAAACGAGAAGTCGACTTTGAGTGGATACTTTTTATGTTATGGCAAAGTGAAAATATTAACAACCCAATTATGTAAGACCAAAAATATCAAGAGACGATAAGACGAAAATATCTAATCGGTTTTCGTGCCATCGAACGTACATATTCAGAATGTCTTTTTTCGGAGAGCGAAAGAGAAAGGAGATACTATGAGAAAGAGCAGAGATCGGAACAATCAGACAATTGAGCTACACTGCAGGGAGAAAACGTTGGGGCCACAAGACCGCGTTCTGTGCGGACGGCTGGATTGCGAGCGAAGAAACGCGAGGGACGAGATTTGAAAACGCGACGGAGATCGATGAGCTGGAGTTTCGAGGCTAGGTTAGGTGAAATGTAGGTACGACAAAGAGAGATGGCGAAGTTAATTTTAAGCGGCTAAATGCTTAACAATGGCTTTTCAGATTGTAAAAAAAAAAAAATAATACTTCTACAGAACTATTCGAATCTCTTTTCTCTTGCCGACTTATTCGAGTTACATTTTCGAACGCTACACGAAAGCGGTGTAATACCGAAATGTAATACTAACTGCGTCGCAATAATGATTTTGTCAAATTACGAACGAAAATTTATTATTCGCCGTCGTTTCCGGTCATGATGTCGATCGCGGTTCGGTCGGTCGAACAAGACGTAGACGTTTATATAATGACGGGGGGAGGGGAAACGGAACAAAAAACGAATAAAAAAACGATTATACAGAGAAAAAAAAACAACGATAATAATAATGACGAGGATTGAAAATAAAACCGATATCGTACGTGTGAGTTATTATTTTTTTTTTTTCCCCAAAGCCGTCGGGCGGACTCTCGTAATGGCATAATATAATACTATACGTTATAAACACTATATATAAATCGCGTACCACCGTGCTATTAAACGCTTATGGTTTATTATATCGATTTTAGAATTTTTATACCAACGATAGAGCATATAATATATTATGGCGTTCTGCTCAATAAGACCGACACTGCCGAACCGCGGGACGCCGCGAGTCCTGTTGGAGAACAATCGCGTTTTCGTTTTATTACGATAATATATTATATGAAATAATAAAAAAAAAATCGCGTGTCTCTCCATGGACACGATACTGTTCGAGAAATAATACGACAACACAATAATACGAAATTACAATGGCACAGTGAAGACCAGAAAAACTAATATATATATATAGCCCTCTTCTATATGAAACACGAAAATCGGATAGGAAAAGGATCGGTGCTTTTGAAACGCGGTGCCGGAGAGGAACACTGAGAATATTCCCTGGACAGAGAAGAAATATAATACCTAAAAATGAACGTACCGAAAGTAATACAATATGGAAAACCATCAGAGAAAGGTGGAAAACATTTTATTGGAAGACATATGAACGGATGGCCACGATAGGTAGTCGAGATGCAAGCTGAAAGACCAGAAACATCGTTTTTGAAACAGATCATAGGAAAAACGAATTGCAAAGAATTTAAAGTAGAGGTGAAAGAGTGATCGAAGATATTGAACCCAATCTAAGGAATGAAAAAAGATCAAACACTGTTTTCTTTTCTCCAAAATATGTTATTACCAAAATGATAGCCGTTTGGAAATTTCGTTCTGTTACTTCATCCTGTATTAATTTAATTTAAGTACCAATTTATTTTCGTAGTTTTTATTTTCTAACGAAAGAAATAATAATAGGTAAGTAGAGTATTTGATTTATTATATTTTTTATATGTTTCTAATAACAACAAAATGAATTGCATTTTTATCTAAACTTGTATACGTATTGAAAATAACTAGTACATCATTAATTTATATACTACATACTTGTAAGTCTCTATTATGATTTTGAACAGTCACACCTCTAAGACTAATGCCGATTGATACTTCAGTACCACCATCATCCTAAATAGTAATCAATAAATAATCATATTTTTACCGTAATTTAACATCGGATTTTTTCTATTATTATTTTTTACTTTGCAGAGAAATTTCCATCTTGTCCATCCAATTGTAGAGCTGCTGTGATAAAATGCTCTTCGGCAGTCCCTTGGGGTAAACCAGCCAAAGCTGCATGTTGGCGGATAATATTTTCTGCGAGTTCTTCCAGACGCCCTGGTACCACATCTAACAGACGCTATATTCAAACAAACAATATTCAATTTAATCATATTAGTATTTAATAGATAAGAATGACATAAAGCGCCAATTTCTATACTCTGTCTGTCACACATTTGCCTTTTCAACGCACCAATTGATCTAATGATGCGAAAAGATTTCTAAAACCCTAGTTAAATTTGTAGTGAACTCTACTTGAAAACGAATTCCTAACAAATTTGGTTTTAATTTTTACAAACAAAATTTGAGCGATTTCGTAGTTACCAACTAGATTAGTAAGGAATATTATTATTGTTAGAGTTTCTCGTATAACTTTTAAACTCGATTTTAAAAAGTATCAAAATATAAACAAGCGTACGAATATTGAAGAACAAGTTACAATGTCTAACCGAAAATGTACCTATGTCGTGGGGGACGACGACTTTATCGTTTGCCACCCTCCTAACACTTCTTTTTAGAGATTTTCGGTGTTATTAAAACTTAAATTATCGTCTTCACTATACCAAGATAAATTGTCACGTACGTTTTTCAAAAGCAATTTGTAACGCGATGATAATTTTCGCGTACCTACTATTAAATTTAAATACATACATATTGTATAATGTAAAACAAAAGAAATTCTAGAAGAATCCTTTATTTCAAACAATGTTGATGAAAGTAATACATCGTATTATTTAGAGGTATAGTTTCGTTTTTAGTAACGACTACAGACCTAATTCTTTTTATCCGGGATAACCGCGTTTGAATCCATCGCGAATCGTCTCGTTTCGTCCCGAAACTCCATAACTTACGAACAACTCTCAAGTATACGGTCCTGCAGCGAAATCCTCCGAATCGTGTTTGTCCGCGTAGATTCCGCACCTTCGATACTCTTCCCCGAGTGCAATCGTCTTCGCCCGACCGTAATGGTATTTGTTTTCGTGTGTACGTCCGTCCCGATGTTTGTTCGGCGAGACGAAATCGTTCAAGTGAAAAATCAACACACAAGTGTCTTCTCGGACGTAATGACATAATAGGCAAAGAGGTAAATACTATACGAATGAGGGGGAAAAAAGAGAAAAAAAAACAATTTTCGAACAAAAGCGTAAGTCGACAGATGTTTCTGTTTATTTTTTTTTTCTCTCCGTTCGACATCAACTACGGTCAGCGCAAACGACGACGACAATAATAATAATTGAACAAAACGGATTCTCGTATATAATAGGTAAGTACACGCTGCGTGACTGCGTAATTGTATGGAATATTATTATTGTTACAGACGACAGCCACGAGATTTGTTTTCTTTTTCGTGCGGCGATTCCCCGGATAAAATCGTTAAGTTTTTATACGGGTCTCGTTATTTGACGATTTTCCGCGGTGGACCACCAATCTCTACTATCGTCGACGACCACAGCAATAAAACATTAATCGTTAGTTACGATAAAAAGTAATGATTCAAAAAAGATAACACTTCTGTGTTTCCAAAAGCGCTAGAAATTATTTGAAAACTCGTCATCATATAACGGCAAAAAAAAAAAAGGCGTCCACTTACAAAACCCGGATCGATTTAGACCGATTCGCAGCAAATCATGAACCGTTGACGTTTTAATAATTTCTCGCGATTTCTTAGTATTTTCGTTTGAGAGTCTCAAAACCGGAAACAATCTAGAAGGTTGGTTAGTTTTTTTCCTCGACACAAAGATATTATTCCATAACGGATGTGTTTGCTTTGTTTTTGGCTATTAAAATTTTCCACACATTGTTAAAATACGTTCAGTGCTGCTCGCCATTTCGTAAAGAGTTTTAAATTCATAAAAGATTAACACAAACGTTTTACACACATCAGTTTGAAATAAAAAAATGTGGGGATGGTTTACGTTTTTGGACGAATTTAAATTTTTGAACCCCTCCTAACTGAAAAATAAAAAAATCGAAACGTTTTCGTTTTGGATCGAAAGTTAATCCTCAGAGCCGTAACCTATCTTTTTTGCGATATAAATCGGGGAGCATTTCCGCCTACTCAAAAAGTGTTTTTAGAAAAACCGCACGAATAAAACGGTAGCACAGTCGAGTGGAGTGTGCAGTCTTGTCGGGGCATAGTAGTGATGGGGTATAGTAGTGATATCTGACAGTGATTAAAATCACTATCGTAAAAAACGCTTCGATGCAAATCTGTAGATAATGTTAATCCCCCCCCCCCACCGGGTCGATAAAAGTCTGAAGCTCCCCCCGAAAAAAATATCTGGATACGGGCCTGCCCCTAACCCCTTGAGTTGGTGAATTTTTTATTGACTCATTAAAATTACGAAAAGTTATGTCGTTATAATGAAGTTTTAATTTTAAATTTATAAGAAATTTTACGATTTTGAATAAAAATGGTTTTTACATTTTTTAACTTTAAAGTTCATTTTCACCATGAAGATAAGTCGTGGTCCCTCAATTTTTTTTCAAATGAAAGTACATCACATAAGCTTTAATTTAAGCTATGTGAGAAGGTGTCAGACTTTCCGGAACATTTTCAAAAGTTGAGTTGAAAAAAATATTTTTTTTAAAAAAAGTCGAACTTTCAAAACTTTGTTGTGGAGCCATTAAAAGTCAAATTTATATAAACAGTACACCAAAAAAAAGGTTATAGTCTAGCGCATCTAAAAAAAAAAAAAAATTATTTTAATTTGATCATTTTTCGAGAAGTTATGGCTATTTTTATCCGAAAAATCATGGAAAATGTCGAAATTTCCCGATTTCAAAAGTCAAAATTTTTTTGGACACTTTCCCCTCTTACAGCGGACGAGGGGAATATGAAGGCTCAAGAAGTTAATGTTGCCGACTAGATACGATTTGTGATCTTTTGACGTATTAATCATCAAAATCGGTCCAGTCACAGCTGAGAAAAACCGGCGACAGACACAAAAAAAAAAATAAAAAAATAAAAAACACATCATTTAAAAATTAATACCTTCTCAGCTTCGCATCGAAGCTAAAAAGAAATGGAATCTTCATACGTGACCGAACGACGGTTGATGTCTAATACATTAAAGTGAGTGTAGGGTAACAATAAGAAAACATATTTTGTCCTCGAATAAAGCGGAAGTTTTATTGTTTCGCGAACAATCCTCCTACAAAAAATGTAATTAAAAACGTTCGCATGATGTCGGAACCGACGAAATATAAAAATTTTTAAAAAAAAACACTACGAGATTTTAGTGCCTGCCCGTTGCTCGTGATTTTATTTCGAAATCCAGCCTAACAAGGTTTTCACTTTGATCAGCATCATCACACGTAAAGTAACGATAATACGTTGACGAACCGACGACGCGCGAAAAGGGTGTCGATGCAAAATCCTTTCAGACAAATCATTATTATGATATTTATTATATAGTGTAAGTAAGGTTTATTCTCCTCTCGGTGTTTAATTGCTCAACACAATAGTGTACCGCGTCTTTGAACCGTGTTCGAATAAAGAGGGCGCGGGTAAAATACGAAAAAAGATCGGCTAGCTCTCGTTTCGGCGTTATATAATACGCGGTTAAAACGCGTGTACTGCAGTTACGACCAGAGTTCTAATTTTTCCCAAAAGATTCGTCGTCGAGGGGGACAAGCGTGTTTTATGTTCGGTGGTTTTTTATGGCGTCGTCGTCGTAGCGAACGGAAAGAATAATATAATGACAGTATAAAAAATAGTAAAATATATACAGAAAATTGACAACACGTGAAACGATACCGTGAAGGCTGCGAAACCGTGAGCGCGTATCGTGGAAATGTTCCGAAATGCGGTTAACCGAGAGAATAAAAAAAATTAAAAAAATCGATCGACACGGTCTGTCATACTCGCGCGCGTATAGTGGAGCCCATAATATTATAAATAACGCGGCTGCACCGCACGAAACTATTGACGCGTAGTAAAACGCGCTCGTTTCTCTACGCGTAAATCATTCCGACGACTGCAGCCGTCACCGATAATTTCGTCCATATATTTATGTTGTTTTACTCGGAATTTTCGATTCAGACTGCGGTCGACGCACAAATTTTAACGCTCAGAGATTTTTTTTTTTTCCGTTAATTCGGGGCGACAGTTTTCGCGTTGTTCCAATTTTTCGATTTTATAAACCACACTCGCGTATTGTAACCTATACCTATGACGTACGAATGTTGCGGTCCAACGGTTAGCGAAAACAACATTTTGAACGGTTCGATTTTGAATACGAGCGTTTTAAATAATAGTCATATTATACCATTATGACGTTATACATGTTTTGAGTGATCAAGTTGACGAGTAGAGTCATCCAAAATCTGTATTGTTCAACACTTTTTCTAGTTAAAAGTGCAGTCGTTACCTCTATTTTGCAGTATTTGAGTTGTTATACGCTGTGTCGCGTCTTAAGAGTCATGAAAAGGGAAAATGTACGATTTTGTAAGTAATGACGGTTTGTTTGACGTTTGGTTTACTGATAGTTTTATAGATTTATCTGACGAAAAACGTTGTTAAAATAACAGTTTTAAAAACCGTGACGTGTTATCCAAAACCGATGTAATTAATAGATATTATAATATGTATCTCAAAATGTTATAAACTCGGTTTTTATGTACAACGTTTTGCTTCATAATCGAAAACATTTCACGTTGTTTTGATGGAAAATTTTCATCGCTGACATCGTTAATAAATGGTTAAACAAATATAACTGAAAAATACGGGTAAAATTACGTGTTTCGGTAAACCTAATTAGACCGCTAAATCAAGCGATTTTATTATGCGTTACATTCAATTTCAAATATTGTCCATAATTCAATTATACGCGCGGAATCGAGTGCTATAAAAATATAGGTGACTTTTTTTTTGAGTAATTTTATCCAACTTCAAAACTAGTCAACATTAATTACGTCAGTTGTTAATGATATATGTACGTTAATTGAAGCATTAGTTACAATGTGAACCAAACAGTCTTGGAATCAGATAACTGCCTTTTTCACACCCTACCTTCTCCTGGAGAATCCACGTTAAAAATGTCTACAGATAATAACAATCTTTTACGATACTGTTGGTAATTTAATTTGTTCATCAATAATCGTCACAACATCAATAATTGGCCGCATCGAGCGTGTGTTCTTATTTCAATTTACGATTTTCGTTTTTTTCCGTTGATTATCGTTCAGTTAAATATCGCGCATATATTCCGTTTGTGTTGATTTATCATCGCCGACTCGTAATACCTTATACGCAGACAGTAGCGATAAATTTACAGCCGTGGTTTGGACTTCTGTAATTTTATTTCAATAACTCCTCGATCTAAAGTGAAGTTTATTGGGTCATAAAATACGTTTAAATTGGATGCCGTTCTTGTGCGCGGAAAATATTGCTCAGCCAAATGGTTTCTCCGCGTACGTGTGATTCATAGTCGGCAGTCTTGAAGTTTATATATAGACACACTTGTGTCCACAGGTAAATCTCCTTGATAAATTTGATATATTTTACTCATCTTTGTCTGGATAAAACAATATAGTTCTCAAAACGGTTACTGCTCACAAACGAACGTACTATTTTAAATGTTGTTCGTTCAAACGAATATTCAATGGTTAAAAACTATACAAACAAACAGGCAGCTCGACCGAAAACAAACCATGTAATCAGCCAAATGACAAAATAAAAAAAAACGAGTCTTTACCTAGATACATGTCTAGATTAGTTTGTTTTTATCAAGATAAAAAGTTGGAGAAATATACAAATTAATAAGAAGATGAAAATAGGTGGAAAAAAAAAATAATACCCATGCATCAAAATTTTAGAAACATATATCTGTAGATTTTAGGTAATTTCAAACACTGATTATTAAATTAAAACTACGTCGGTTTACAGAGGGTCATTTAAATTCACACATGCAAACGTTTTAGTTGTTTCTCCGTCTCGCTCTAGAACGACGCGAATCATTTGTAAGTATTATAATTGTGTTTTTCTTTATTTTTTTTTTTGCAGCGTACCCCGAGCGTTTTGAATAATTAATAACGACGGGGGTAGGTTTTAAATAAAATGTAGATTATAAATACTTTATATCGGGATAATTTTTGCGGAAAAACGCGTACGAATTATGAAATTATCTTATTAAAACGGTTTGTAAAAAAAAAAAAAACACATTTTATAGCTACGCATTCATTCTTTACGGAATTATAACGGGTGCGTTAAAGTAAAAACGATTATAAATATTCAAAACGGTTAACACGTATTGTTCGTATGATTCATGGAGGGACCAAAGAGTTCTCATTTTGTATTATTGTTCTAATTATTAATTTGATTTAATAAGCTACTGTAACGACTTAAAATAATTAACCGTTTTTTCGAAAAAAAATTTTATAATCTGTACGCGATATTTGAGTAGGTAAATATTATTATACTCGTAAATCACGCTCAAAGACTACAAATGGCTCGAAAGTTCTCATGTTTACTAATTATGGTAGATAAAAACGAATTTATCAAAATTAACAAAAAATTAATTACGCGAGTAGATGGCGTTTCCAATTATTTTATCACATGATACCCTGGTTTAAAGTAATTAATAGTTTCTGATATTCGTAAAATGGTTTATATCATTTTTTTTTTTTTATTCTGAGTATAGCGAGGAACGTATTAATTAAATAATGTTTTTTTTTTTTTCTGTCAATAACTTTTCGTATAGAAAGAATGCTCCGATTTTCAAAATCAGTTACTCTATGACGAAAGGTCCATGAATTCTGTTGCTACTTTGGTTGAAGCTTTTTTTTGAAATTTCGTGTGTTTTTCGAGTTACACCCCAAAACCAAAAATTGAGAATTCTTGGAAAATTTTACGGCGAAAAGTTTGAAATTTTAAGATTTGTGATTAAGTTTTCGTTTGGTAGGAATGCTCTAATTTTTAAAATCGGTAATTCTTCTGATAGGTTTATTGACTTCGGTGACCCGTTTCCCTTAGATTTTTTTAAATTTTGCTACTTTTCGAGTAATACCCCTAAAACCAAAATCAAGTTGAGAATATTACGGTGAACGTTTGAAATTTGTCATGTTCGTGATGACGTTTCCGTGTAGGAAAAACGCTTCGATCTTACCTTTGAGTATCACAAAAAAGGTTGAGATTTTTTCTTTAAATTACGTCTTAATTCCAAACAGATTGTTAAATTTTACTCGTTTTGCGATTAATAGTCCGAAAACACACAAATCTATACTGAAAAACCCCGTTGGAGTGGTGAGTGTTTTCCCGATCGAGTTGAAACATTGGTAGGCCGTTACGTATTAAATTTTGTATACGTTATTTAAATTTACATTTTTGTTTTTTTTATACGTAGGTACGACTTTCGGAGTTTTAGGTCCATTTTTACTGTTGAGTTTAGTTTTTACCAGAACGTACACTACCAGATAACTGCTCAGAACAGTTTTTTTCGACATTAATTATTTGTACGTATGAACCACAATTATTTCCAAACCAACTGTTCCGTCAAACTACCCACGCGCGACCTAAACTGATCCGGGCTTTTTTCATTTTAGTTTCATAATCTTGTGGTTACTTAATATTTTCCTTCGTCACAACAAGTAATTTTGAAGATCCGTCCGCCCGTATGACACGCAGGCGTTATTTTCGGTCAAATAATAATACTTTAATGTAAATAATACGGATTACAACGGTCGGCGAGTGTCGCGTTACAAGAAGTTGTACTATATTAAGCTATAGCTGTTGACATCATACACGAAACAGTGTCTTATACGAGATTCGAAAACACCAGCTGGACGCATATATTATTTTGTAGACCTTGCTCGGTTCTCGAATCATTCCTAGAACTTGTTTATTAAAAATTTAATACGACCGTAAAACTCGGTGAAGATATTATAATATTTTTCGATTCGTTTGTGTTTTTTTTTTTTTATAACTTTTTATTCCTTTATCAAATGCGTGTTTCTAGCTTAAAGATTGCTGCTATGTAAAAAACGTATTTTTTAGAGCCGATTTTATTCGTTCAACGTTTCTCGTGACACGATAACACGGTGCTTATCTACATAGCTACTCAGACAATCGTCTTTTCGCTGTTTGGTTCTGTAACTTTTGATTTGTCCCCGTACATAATAATATATTGGATCTTATTATTCTTTTTTAATAAAATATAATTTTGGCACAATTCGGCGTACGATTTTAAAAACCAATCATTAGACCTAACGGTAAATAAGAGTAAATAATTAAATATAAATGTTAGGTTATTCTATACCCAATAAAATATAGTTTGTTGATTTTACTCTCGGTTTCGGTAACGTTGTGCGTGGTTTTTTTTTTTTGGTTTTAACATTCCCAGTTTTTCCGTTCGGTTATGTTTACCTTATAATTTAGCTTAACCGTAATAACGTTATTTTCTATTTTTTTTTTTTCTCTTGAACATAGTATTATGTAAACATTATTGTCTAAAATATGTATTTCAGTCGTATAGAGAGACAGCGTACACTAAGTATATCGTGCTAAGTCGAGCAAATCTTTCGAAATCTGTACGGTTGTACACGTTACTTTTAAAGAATTTAAATTTGAGTAAAAAAAAAAAAAGTATTACTACACGTTTTTCAAACATGTTTCTTTCAAACAAATATAATAACTACCAAAATATATTTATAAAATAATATATATACGAATATTTTGTACGTATAAAAATTAATTGGCTCGCGGAATGAATTTTTAACTTTAGTGATCATTATAGTAAAAGAACGTTCTGTACGATAATTGTTTTAATAGGTTTCATCTGGAATGTTGAGCTGAAACAGTTTAGTGTGAAATTATACAGGTGAGAAGATAAAACAACCAACCTAAAATCGTACGTAGTTGTAAAATGTTCGGATAATATTTCATTACGTATAATTATTAGTTGGGAGGGAAAAAATAATTTTCCGCTACGGCGGTTCATTAGGGATGAGTGAGTTTTTAATTAAAGTTACATTTTAAACGTGTATGATGGTCGTATACAAGTTAAGTTAGTACGGGGGGCTGCCTGAAAGGAGCATAGGACGTTTTGGGCAAAAAAAACTAATTGGATGGGTCGGTCCTAAATAAGGCGTTCGGGATAACCAAACCATATAGGGGTTTGGTCGACGGAAGGCCAAAAAATAAATATAAAACTCGAAATTAACAATATGAGTAACTGAACCCACATCAAGAGACCATATTCGAGTAAAACGCAATCGCATACGTTCAGTATCAAATTTTAAATTTTTTTATTGCTGGCCTCGATTTACCAAAATGTAAGTGTGATGTTTATTAACGAAAAGTACCGTTTCGGTTTACAAACATTGTTATTTGATCAACGGTGAAAAACTGAATTTTTGAGCGACCTAAAGAAAGTTTTACGCGCCATCCGCGGTCGGTTTGGACAAAGTGACGTACCTACACAGAAAAATAATTTTCAGGGGATGCTGTTACAGGAATTTCGTCAATTTTATCGATGATAACTATTGCTTGTTTATAAGCTAAAAAATTTCGAGGGTTTCGGAGATGGCCGGAAATCAAAACCATTCTTCACTTTTTTCAGTATCGATTATGGTTTAAAATATTTTAAGATCAACGGAAATAGGTAGTAGGTTTAATTCGATTTCTTTCCCATCTTCATACCGCGGGAAATTGTACAACATATTTTAGAATGTGTACGTTTTATTCTTGTTTTACGAACAAATCATTTATTTTGCACAAAAACATTATACGGTTTAGCGTAATTTTGGAAATACTGAGTACTACTTTTGTTTAACTATTATCGCCGGAAATTTTACCAAATTTATGAATCACGAATTATTGATTTTGACATAGGAAATAGTAACTTCGTTTGAATCAAACCTGATGGTATTGTTCGATTCACGGTTTATTTTTCCACAAAGATCTATGTTCAACTGTACTATAAATTTATGCAATTTTGAAATAGTCACTGTAGCTTTTGGTACGTGGTCTCTCGTTATATACGCCACTGGAAACCAAAGTAAAATGGAAATATTTGAACCTGAGGCACCGAACTGTATAAATACGCATACGCATAGTTGAAACAAACTCGCCTTATTTGGATTTCGTCATCTTGCTTCCGTTCATGAAAAAAATCAATATAAAATTATTTTATCCACGATCGGTATAAAAAATTGATGTCGACAGCACGATGTCAGAAACCGCACCAACACGAAAACTATCAGACAAACTTACTTACGGCGAAACGGAATAAAAATGGCGACCTCCTGGGTGGTCTGCCTTTATAATGAAGAAAATATAGATCATATAAAAAAAAAAAAATTGGTTTTTTAAACCCAAAAAATCAAAAAAAAAAAAAAAAAGAGTATAATAAAATAGTAATTAACTCGTATAAGTTATACAGCATGAAAATGTAACGACCAAAGTGTAAACGAATACGTTAAGTCATGCATTGTAAATTTTTATAATCGTTCAACGACGCGGTTTACAGTACCCATATTTATAACGTCACATCAGATTGATACAGATTATTTAGCCGTCACCGTCACCAGCTCAGCTCAAAGTGGTAGATAAATATTATTGTACGTTTATATTTTGTCTCAATTTGTAATAAACTTAAAAAACGCCTTCCACGTATTGTGTTCAGTGGTCCGAGTGTGTCGTTTCGTCCGTCGTCTATCTGACCGTAAAAATCGTCGTGTCGATTCGTGCAGTTTCGGAAGTAGCCACTGGAACGAGGCCCCTCTGCACGCCACTGAATCGCGGACCCTTTTGTATCTAAGACGTTCTCTGAAAGTCAGTCGTCACATGCCATACTAGAAATTGACAAGTACCGCTCGACATCCGAGCCGTTGAAAACGACCCATATTTCCTCGTCCGTTTTCCATGCCCGGCGGCCGTGTCGGATTTCCGCCGCATACCGAACAACGCGACAAGAACAAAACACAAAAAACGCACAAAACGACCTCGCCACGATCCCTTCACTCTGCCACTCCTGATCGGTCCGACGGCAGTCGTAGACGAAACGTCGCCGGTAATGTGCATGAACCGTCGTCACGCGTATCGTTTTCCCCGTGGCCGAAACCGAAGGGTCTTTTCAACCGGAACGGCTGCGACCACAACGATCGTGCTTGCAGCACTGTCGACGACGATCGGATACTGACGGTTCGGGGTAACGGGAAAACGGCAATTTTGGAAAATGCAAAATTTTTTACCGGGCCCCGAGTTTTGTTTTGTTTGTACGCCAGACTTCACCGACGAAAGTGCACAGCGGAATAATCGTCACGATCATCGCCGTCAATTTCAGCCTTTTCCGACGCGCATCTCTGCCGCCTCCTCGCGATCCCCTCAAGACGAACGGTTTAAAGATCTATCATCAACCAGGCGGGAGAGGCCGTACTGTCCTTATACGCTGACAACAACATCGGCACTCCCCCTCGTAACCAATATCGTTTTCATACGAGATATTCGATATATATATAATGGTCTTTTAGACGTACGTATCAATGTAGTGGACGAGATGCGAGAGAATAGACCTAGATGGTTCGGGCTGGCGACGAGGAGAGATGGATCGGAAGCAGTGGTCGTGAAAATGAACGTTGAGGGGAAAAGAAATGACCGAAAAAGAGATGGATGGAAACAATCGAGAATGGTGAGAATGGTCTGTCAGTGTGTGTGTGTGTGTAGTGGATGGAGACGATCAAGAAAAGTGGAGGTAGGACCCCCTTGTTCAACCTCCCTTGGCTGACTCCGAACGGTCGGATGGAAGACAAAAAAGACGAAGAAGAAGAAGAAGACTTTTTATGTATCAGTCGTATTTTCATTCAAAGTTGTTTCTAGTGAAAACACCGCGTGCAGACAGTTCGCACGGGTTTGATTCGGCACGAAATACGCTTGGTTATAGAATAATATTATGTACATTATATTTTCTTGTAACAGGAAAAAATCTTGTTATACGACATTCATATGCGATGTGGGTAGCTATAAATTCGGCTTGTTTTCGGTATATTATCGTCAGAAACTCGTTACCTACGTTGTAAAAACCTTCGTCCCGGCCGGGCGGATGACTTTATTTTACGACTATCGTTCCTTTTCAAAAGCGGAGGCCCCGGGAGGCTGTCAGTGTGGTCATTGGCCTGAATTCAAAACGCGTTACGTGTGGTGCGGAACGACGTCGAAGGTGCATAAAATTTGATGCGTTTTTAAATCGTGTCATTTTCACAGAGTTTAAAATTTTTTCTCTTCTTATGACGGAAATTCTGCCGTTTGTATGGATATATACTGGATATTAGCCGTTCTTTTAGCTGAAAAAAATTTCAGCCAAATGTTATACGTGGTCTGAAATCGGTCGTTTGTAATTCGACACAAACGTTTAGTATTGGACGGGACTAGTAGATTATATTATTACGTCTTGTTGAAATTTCATTTTGACGTGTAAGTAATGCAAAAAAAAAATACAAAAAAGTAGGTACTCATACTTTTTATCGGGGTAATTCATATTTTGCACAAGTAACTGTACGTTTTTTTCTATTCGGATGTACACAACTACAACTATAACTCTTCGTAACATACTGATAAAATATTTGATGTTACACACAAAAAAAACGAATGTTACTTAAATTTTTAAATACAAGTCATTAGCTGAGTGGTACAATTTTAGTAAAACGTACGCACATGAAATTAATTTTTTCATTTCAATCAATGTTTATGTTACAAAAGTTCTTTTACTTCTTATAAAACTTTTTCCTCGATCATGATCCATTTTTATAGAATTAACAGTTATAATATTATATTATAACCGTTTTTAACTGTACATTGTTTTATCAATTATGAACATCTGTACGGAAGGAAATACGTTTCTCGGACAACATTTATTCTAATTAAATTCATGTTAATCCTGTCTTTGAATTTCATTACGATCAATAGTTTTTAAAATGGTTTTTGGATTCGGTTATATAAATTTTTGAAAAAAATACATATACCTCCAAAAATGAAAAACAATCATAAGATAATAAACACACAGACTGTTCTGTTCTTCAAATTTAAGTTTTATATGAGTATTTTTGTTTTACAAAGAATAACAATCGTCGTAATAACAATACGATGAACCGCTTGCTTCGAAAGGGATCTGAACACTTTTGTAAAATCCTTTTTTGATCATCCGACAACGTTTGCCCACTACTTGGTATACCGACCTTTTTCACAAAATATGTACAGTTCGTATTCGCTTCTCCTCCTGTTTTTGCATTCTAAGATGTATTTGTTTTTTCAATGTTGTTTTTTTAGCGATCAACTATTTTTATTCGTGTACTAAAATTAATTAAATGTTTACGTAAAATACACCAAAAGAAAGAAATTCGCTCCCAAACGGCACTACTTTATTGGAACCATCGTTTTCCATTTCTTTCGATCTAATAACGAACAAAACTCATGAATGCTCCAAATTCCTTGAATTCACACGTCGTTAGGATGAGTTAAACATACGAAAAAATCGGTCCGGGTTTGACAGTTATATGAACGATTTGCAAACTTGGGAACTTTGGTATTTTTTCGTTTTACATTTATTGTTTTATAAGCCTGAAGGTCTCAAAATTTAAACACAAAACAATACTTAGAATACTTTTTATGTGGCCAAATACATATTAAAATTTAATATACCAACCGATATTTAATATCGGTTGGTAACAATATATTTTGTTTATACTTGTTATTGAATCGTAATTTTTACGTTTTATTTAGGTATCATTTGTTTTTGGAAACAACTCCTCCAAAACTTTTTCACATAAATTGAAAAATTTTACAAGCAATTGGCACGGATGAAATTTAAACGTCATAAAAATGTCAACAAATTAAAATTTTCTTTGGATAAACATCGCGATCATTGAAAACGTACAGTTTGTTGTTTAGGTACCTATTTGGCTCACTGCGTTCACTCAAAATCGTAAAAGGACTTACCATCGCTTACAAATTATTGGAATATAAAACGTCAAATTAAACACTTTGCGAAACTTCCAGTGATTCACTCAAAAAAGTACTACACCACTCAAGGACTCGTAAATTCAACTTTTTTTTCCAAGTGCGAGTCTTTCTTTTATAGCATTTTCCGTATCGCAACCGTCCGGCCCTCCGGATCGAAAATAGTTTTGGCGGCGTTTTCAGAACGCATACCTGTATCTGGTGTTGTTGCCAAGCAAGTTTGGATAGCCTTTGAAACAAAAGTCCTCTAATGACCTAAGATTTAAATGCGACGTAGCGATCGATCCGATCGGTGGTATTTAGAGCGTGAATAGCCGAAGACATCAAACATTTTAATTATTTGAGAGAATAATGGTCACACTAGAAATCGCTGACACGAAAACATGACTTAACTCGTTCGTCGAGTTAAGTCATGTTTTTTTTTTGTTTTTTTAGAAGATATGAATTAAGTCTTCTCATCGAAAAACGTTCGTGACAGTAATTAGTGAGTATGTTTTGTCAAATTTCAACAAACTGGCTCCGTGACAATTTTTTGTTCGCACTTACGTTTGTTTACTGACCTTAATAGTGGCTGATCGAGTAAAGAAAAAAGAAAAAAACGCGTACAAAACTATCGAAATCGTTTTCAAATGGGAAATTCGTGTGCACGAAAGTATGTACATTAAAGAGCAAATACGTTTTTACATTACACCCTGAAATCATTCGAAGGTCTCGGACAAAAGAACTTTAGATAAAGAAAAGAAAATATTTTTCAAAATTCTGATAAATATAACGAATATGATTTGTACAGTTAAAACGATTATACTATTAAAAGTGAAAAACGTTCGGAGTTACGACGAATTTATTGCGGTAGTCGTGTGGTACGAAATTTGTTTTTAATAAACTATCGATTTTTAACACGTTTCGCACACAAGAATATTTTATAAAAAAACTTTTCGCACGTTACAATTGCCATATTTCCGCGGTGCGGCGTTTAGATGTCACAATGGGGAAATCGATTTACGACAGTATTTAGTAATCGTAGAATTGTTTTTGTATGATTGATTTCCTAAATTCACGGTTTTTGACCGAAAATTCGTGAACGACGAGGACCTATCAGTACATCTATACTCGGAGCCGATGAACAATTATAAATGCGTCCCTACGATCGCTTCCGTTTTTTATGGTTTTAAGAAACATGACGAGAAATATCGTCCCAATAAGTCGTACAGTAACTATTAGATCGTCCGTACATAATTTTCTTTTAGACTGGAGGTACCTGACTATGTCTACGATCGTCCGTATGAATTGGTATCGCCGATTAAAACTTTCAAAAGTCACCTGCGGCCGATTAAAACTTTACGCGTTTTCGCGACAATCGTTTTTAATTTAAGACCCGAAACGGAACACAACAGGCGCCAAACAGTTTAGTGAAATTATTATTATTTTGTTCAAAATCACAGCTGCATATGCGTATTTTGTTCGCTGTTTTGTGACCAATGTGATGCTTCCTCGAAACTGTTTGGGAACTAACGCGGATACATTTCAGTAGTTCAGTCACGTTGCATTAGGGTCTAATCGTTATACTTCCTAGCAACAATAGTATATATATATAGCTGATGAATCATCTGAAAATAATGATTTTCTGAACGGAATAAATATTACTCAAAACAATTAAAAAAATAAAAAGACTTCGGTTAGTATAAGATTTTCATTGCATTGATAAACCAAAATGGCGAGAATTAGAGTAGAAAAACGCAATACAATCTACAGTGTCGATCGATTGTAATCATTGATTACACGCAAAAAATAAAAATAGTAAAAACAATTCGAACGACGAAAATATACGGTTTTTTTTCGCAGTCTTTTCGACGGCCGGGAGGAATTAAAAAAAAAAACTACCCGTGTTCACTGTAAATTTTTTTGTGATACTCACATAATGATTAATGCGAGAGTGTATGCCTAGTTTTTACCAACTTAAATGTTGTTGAAAGGAATCAAAGCAATCTTGTGTTTGATGGTCCGCATCGGTTGAACGAAACGCACTCGGTTGGCGGGCAAACAACGATCGCCTACGATATTTCGATTCGTTAGTCGGAAGTGTAGAACTCCGGAAAGAGCGGTAACGAAACGGTTGGCTAGAAAAATAAATGTAAGAAAAACATAATTGGTATTAAATGTCTGTCCGTCCACGTTTGCCTAAAGTATATATAGATGCTATTATTAAACATAGAAACCTAACACAATTTTACCGAGGAAATATTATTAAATGTTTACTTTAAAACGAGTAGTCGTATAATATAAATAGTGGCTTGATAACGAAAATGTTCAAACTCACATTTTACGTTCAAAACAATATTATTAGTACGTCCGATAATTCGTATATAAGTAAAATTAAAAATATATATGGATATCATATATTATCCATGGGTGTTAAATTTGAGAAGTTTCTATGACGTAAAACTTTTTTGAAAGTAAACGTTTTGATTTGTAGAAGTTTTTCGCCTTAACTAATCGCTATTAGACGCATATCCGCAGCACACGAATAGCGGGAATTTTTCATTCTCAAAGTGTTTTTTTTTTTCGATAGAATTTACTATTTTTCTCTGCGTCACATAGTATTTTTTTCAAACAGATCTTCGCAGGGGGTAGAAAAATGATTAGAAACGTCGTCTTAAAAAATCGGCCGTTTTACAAAATTTATAATCGTTCGATATGTGTAAAAACAACGAGGTCGACCGCATAAGACCTTTTCGTAGCGCACGTGAGTTCGTGATGATTTATTTATTAGTACGACGTGATTATTCGAATAATCGATCGCATATTTTTATCGTAAATTCGCGCGCACAACTGTGCTTGTGACGCAAAATGTAAATCGTAACTATTTCGGCCGCTCTGTTCGGTCGCCGCGCCACTTTGAAAATGCAAATTCGCCGTACCGTTATAGGCGCCTTTGTGCTTCGCGCCTTTCGAGACGACCCTTCGGATCCGGGAACACGACACGAACAGACTTTCCGGGACATTTTTTCGCGTTTCGTATTTTTACTCGACAACTCGTGTGACGCCAACTGCTCGCCACTGACCCGAGAAATTAGATTTTCTATCGGTTAGTAATAACACTGCGGGAATCGGACTTGTCGCAGACGACGATTCGACGGATCAAAGGACGCTGGCGGGATAACGACGGTGAAAAAAAAATGTATAGAACGAAACTCGCGTAAACCGTGTGACGGGACAGTATACGAATATACAAACATTGATTCGCACCGTCGAAATTTTCAAAATATTTATTTTTTTTATTGTTCAATAATAATATATGACTATAAACTTTTTGAACGGTTCGACCGTAAAGTCGAATTTTTTAGAAATTCGATGTTTTGAAAAAATTATTACAAACGTGTTTTCGCAGTATTTTCAACGTTACGGTCATAACTTGTTTCGTTTTATCCAACACTGCGATGTATTTTGAATGTCAAAACACATTTTTTTCTCAGACTAGTTCCACCGCATGCATTTCCATCGATTCGGAAAACGATTCGCTCTTGGCTAATAAAAATGTCTCGACCGTTTAACCGACGCGCCGTTGTGGCGAAATTCAACGACCCGTAATGATCGGAAAACGTATTGTCGACAATTTGTCGGTGAATCGATTCTGTGCGATTTTCACCAAGAAAACCGTGTTCGCGCTTTTTTTTTTCATTTCCATTTTTTGTTTTTTTTTGTCGTTCTGTAATCCGGCGGTCACACGACGAAATACTCTACGTCCGAAACCGCGATGATGATGATGACTACGCGAGGCAAACGTTCCGGAACGTTTGCGGCGGCCTTGTAACGATCAGACCGGAACGATCTCCACGCCGAATCGCGTTCGTTTTTGATACGGCCAGGGGGAACCAATAATTACTATCGATCCCCGACGCAACACGGCGCGCACGACAATGTGCGGAGACGGGAAAAAAGGGAAAACTTTTTGTGTTTGTACTGCCCGATAACCGCGACGTCACCGAGTTCCCGAAACTCGTTTACGAATTCACATCGAACGCGTACAATTTCGGTACCGACGTTGTCCGAACAATATTGGTTTTTGTTAAGAATTTGAATTCACGAATTCGTAACGGTCACACCACCATCGGGGAAAGATCATAGACGCTTTAGATGAAAAACGTATTGCTCGAAGTCGAGGTTGGCGGTGGTACAAATTTTCATTTCGAAGTTTTATCACCTTTCGGTGCGCCAAACAAATCGGAATTCTCGGTAAATATCGACGATATAATAACGATCGGTGTTTCGTGCGAATACCAACCGTTTGTTCGCCAAATACCTGTACAGTTTTTCATCAGTATCTCAAATTATTCCTCTGGCTCTGCAGCGTCATATTGCAGAATCGGGTACATCAGTCAGCATATGTAAACATTAAATCGTAACATCGGCGCATTATCAGACGCCAATAACTTTCTTTAATGTATACTTTCCGAGGTTCAAATAGAGTGTAGGGGAAAAAAATCAAACCAAGTTGGGGCCAGCCTAACCCATCTGGAATAGGACTTTCTTTAAACTATCAGAGCAGTTTCAACCTAACAAAAGAATAAAAACGAAATCGTCCGCGGGGGGAGTGTTTGAACGGTTCAAAACTCCCGTGGTTACGTCGCTGTAAATAATATTATAAAACACACGTTAAATTCGATCCGTTGTTGTTGAGACTATGCGCGGATTCGCCCACACGAATTTTCGTAAGCACTGATTCAAATGTCAGTTTATCGTGTCAAAATCAAAAACACGCTTCGATGATTTGCGCCAAAAATGTTTTTCGTTTTTGACTTATCTGATTCTCGAACCTTTTATCGAACATTTTTTAAACTCGTTCCCGATAAAAACACATAGGTTTATTTTTTTTTTTATTATAAATTGTTTTACTGCCATTTTCGTAAGTACTGATTCAAATGTCATTTAATCGTGTCAAAATTAAAAACACGCTTTATTGACTCGTCGACAAAAATAATCACGGTACGAGACAGTGTTTTAAAATAATTTAACAATTCGTAGTTTGTGTGACAACGCCGAATTTCGCAGTGCATCCGCGGCCACCCCACATCTGCAATACGGGCAATATAGTGCGGGAAACGACACATCCTTCCGTTTGACCTATTTAGTGCTATTTTTTGTTAAAATTAAAAATTCATAAATAAAACTCATCGTTTTAATACGTGAGCGAAATGCTCACACGTCAACAATGTCACAAATTTAACGTCACTATAATATAACGACGGGTTAAGAAATAATCGTTTGTTTTTTAATCGTTTATTTGTTCGCGTATTCGTTTGAACTCTTGATTTTTCAGTACAATATTTTTTTTTTCATACAACTCTAGCATCGAGCGTAAACATCTTACGCTACGGACGGCGATAAGAAACGTCAAAAATACGCGTTCGTTTACACTGCAGTGACGTTTTCGCACAAAACCAACCCACATCGTTTTGCGTCGTAATCTTCTTCTCGTTTCTGCAGACGATTGTCAAACGCACGTTTCCGTTCTCCGTTCGCAATATCAGCTATCGGCTTGCGAAAAAAAAAAACACTGTTCTGTATGTGTATGCGTTATTATTATAAGGATCATCGTTTATTTTTCTCACGATTTTTCGATTTTTATTCTCCTTTAGACGATTCGACGTCGTCGTCGTCGTCGTGCCGATCCGTGCGTACGATACCCTGCGAGCTGCAACAACCGTACCGTTCGTTACGTGTCGTTTCTCCCGAGTTTTACCAAAGCCCTCGGCTGTTGTGCCTTGTTTTTGATTCTGTGCGAGAGCGAGAAATTTATTGTTTTTACAGTGATGTTTTTTTTTTTTTTTAAATATCTAAACCTAACCCAACGTGTCTGGCTGAAAGAACGCACTTCGGTTAAAGTCTTTTTTTTCAAATCGTGTCTACTTTCCGAGCAAAAACCGAAAAATGATGATTAGAATTCTCGGAGAATCTTACGGCGTCTTAGTTGGAAATTTTAAGATTCGTGATGAAATTTTCCTATAGAAGAAATGAAAACTTTGTATTTTTTTTTTTCAAGGGGAAAGAACGCCAAATCGGTAATGTCATTTTTCTCCCTAGCCGTTTCCATAAATTGTACATATATACAAAATGATCAGCAATTCATTATATTCAACACGTTCAATCGATTACGTGCAAATTTATCGTGTTCGTTAAGATGCATACAATTTTATTTTTTAAATGTCGAAAACTTCTTTTTCCAGTAACCGTTACGGTGTTTACTAAGGTTCTCGGTGTCAACGCAATGTGCGTATAAAACCTTTCGACACGTTATAATGTCGTTGTCCAGCTGTCCAAGCGCGGTCTCGGACGTGTTGCGGGGGTTAACATTTTCGCGGAAAAAAACGTGTTTTTCTTTCGTACACCCCGGTGGGGTTGGTTACAGTACAATTTTCGTCTTATCCCCCGCGACACGATTTACTTTTACCTGAATTTTAACACGGCGCGCGAGTAAAAATTATCGCAAAATCTTCTTGTTCGGCGGGAAAACAAAACGCTCATTCTTCTTCTTATCGATTCCCCCCGGGTACATTTTCTGCTTGATCGCATCCCCGGTATTTTCTCCTGCTGCAGTCGACCGCGATACTTTGCCTGCGATATCGTTTCAGTCAACGGCGGCGGTCGACTCGTCCTGCGAGTGCTCCGAACCCTCCGAAGTGGCGTTTTTGTTCGACGTCCGCGGCACTCGTCACCAGAACGCGCACACGCACACGCGCACACGCACACGCACACGCACACGCACAGTCGCGGAATACCCACGAGGACGTGTGTGTGTGGTCTCGTCCGGAACCCGCCCCCGTCAGACGTTATCCAAACATTTTCCGACGCGTCAAACCCCCGGGGGGAATGCGCGGTGACCGAGGTGACGCGTTTTCACGTGCCGCGGCAAAGGCGAAAAAAGAATTTAAAAAAAATTTAAAACAAACGCGCGCACAAAGTACAGCAAAGACAAAGACGAAGACGATATTCGCGGGGGAGAGTAAAGTAAATTTCAAGTCGGACGAGAGAAACCGTCGTTAGTCGGATCACTACGCTTCGGAGTCGGTCACCGGGTGCGCCCGGCGTTGTAACTTAAGCTTTAACGTCCGAAAGAGCAGAGAACGTGATGATAAATCAACGCTGTCGGAAAAAAAAACGGTTCTGAGCGAGCTCGTCCGTAGGACATTACGCGATGGAGAACGGTTTAACGCGAGAAAAAAAAAAAAAATCAGCTACATTTTAACTATACCAGAATTACGACCTTTTTTTTTTTATATAATCGTCGCGCCGAACAATTTCACGCCCGACTTTGAACGCACTGTGACCTTTCTTTCCTTCGATTCCTTTCAATGTTACACTTCGTTTACTATGTTAATACAATAACGTGCTGCGTGAAAAGATCGGAACGTTTTGTCGTCCGAACTCGTGTGTTTTCGCATCAAAACTCGTAAAACGTGTAAAAAAAAAACCGTCTTGTTTAAATAAATTACCGTTTTAAGTATAATCGATTTCCATTTCGAAAACACAAATAATCGAATTCGGCCGCCGACTTTCGTCGTTCTCGTCAGACAACTAAAAAAAACGTTTGCGTTATCCAACGTGTGTATAAAGATCGCGGAGCCCGCAAAAAAGTGCAGATCACAAATGCGTCGAAATTCCAAGCAGCTTAAAAAAAAAAAACGATCAACATTTATTTTGGTTTTTACAACACGACTCCTCGAACGAAAATTCCGAAAAAAGCTTCGGTTGAGGTACCTGCAAGTCGGCTCTCCAAATTTGTTTGCGCCATGACGTTTTTTCGATTGGACGCACCAACGCCGCCCATCAAATTGTTCGGAAAAAAAAATATAAATAAATAAACGTCGTTGTAAAAACGTTCTTCGACGCGCCTCAGAATCTAAAAAAAAAAAAAATATTTATTTTTCCAAACGAGCACCGACGACGATACGGCACAGCGTCTAAGGTCACGATAACAACGATATACGTTTTATTGTAAACGGCTCCTCGAAATGTTTGTCGTCTTCGGCGGGGCGTTTGTTGTTCCGCTGACGCGTCCCCGACCGAACGGCCGCGTTTTTATTTCGTACACATTGCTGCATTGTGTCGAATGACTTTTGTACAAGTGGTTTTGTGTGTTCGATAATTATTATACGTGCTGGCCCCATTGTGCCATGGTCCTGCGCGTCTATATAACAATCCGTACGACAAAAAAGTCTCGTTACGAGTTACATTGTGTTGGGAATTACAATAATATCGTCCGGAAAAATAAATTGCTCGTATAACAGACGATCGTAATGTATGAACTATAAAGTATTGTTCACCTCCGGCGACTACGGAAGATTCGACGGGAGCGTATACAACCTTTCCGAGACTTACGCGAAGATTCCGAAAGATTGGTTTTCGCGACACGATGATTCATTTTTTACCGCTATGAAATCACGATTCTTCAATGGTGCTCCGATTTTATAAGTCAGTAGATCCAACTGTACAGACGCGGGTGGTATTTCGAAGATTCAAGCGTGAGAAAGTTAATAAAGTTGCAGAAAAAAATACGAGGAAAAAACGTTAATACAATTACGGCGAGCGCGCGTTTTCGACAAAATCGATTTAGATTTTTGGCCGCGAATTTCACAATAACGGTCGGAACGAGCTGCTGAAGCTTTCGCGTTATATTAAAATTGGCAAGTCAAAGATGCAAATATCAAAAAATGTTTGAGCCACGAGCTTCGAGATTTTTCATTTTTTTTGCCATTTTTGTTCGACAAAAAACTAAATTTTCCACAAAAAGTTTTGAACATTCAATACAATACATATATTATGTAATTACTTATTTTCGATAAAAATTCGAGTATCACAATTTTTTAGAGGTTTAAAGTTGGAAAATTTTTGGTCATACCTTTCGGTTATTTTTGAAAAAAAATTCATGACTCACACAAGTTTGTTATTTAAGATGTGCAAATGAAACGAGTTTTGTAAAAAAAAAATTTGAATGAAAAAATTCCGATAAAATCCGCCCCGTACGCTTACAAAAAAAAGTATTGAAACGATAAAAACACGCACTGTTGATACTAAAAACATAAGAACTACGGTACGAATGGTTCGATATTTTCGCAAGTTATTTAAACTGATATTCTTTACACGTGGATTATCGTAATTTTTCGACCGTATTTTTGCGGAATTCGGTTTTTTCCAAAACTACAGACAACTGCAGAGCTCGTTCGGAATCGTATTTTCGAAAGCAACGATTTATCCGTCGCGTTCGGATATAAAATAACGCGTTGTAACCACGACTTCTGAACTCACCCAAAGCTACTCCGCGCAACCTAGAGTGATTCAACAACGTATATTGTTAACTGTTATTTATCGGATCGAAATCGTTTGAAAACGTAAAAACTCCGAATGGAAAATTACGGTGCGTTTTTATTGATATTATTCTCGGGTGAAAAATATGCCGGACAATATAAAATAAGGCGTGGCGAGGACGAATAAAAAAATTAAATTAAAAACGTCCATTCGAAAAAAAAAATGATGAAAACCGTTTCGGCGAAACGGCGGCCGCGCACAATCGATTATCGACTATTATTATTGCATTATAACGTGCTACGCCCCCTACCCCCCGCGTGAGCGCACCCGGACGACAGATGTGTTGAGGATATTACGATAATGGGGAAAAAAAAACCGAAAAATATTATCTTAAAACGCGCGCAACGACACCCGCAGAATTTAGCGCACACGACGTTGTCGAAATGTGTTTACAATGTCGTCCGTAATAATTAAAACACACGATCGAGAATGTGTTAAAATTGTTTTAACACGCCTAGGTGATCCGAATCGTCCGTATTTGAAAACGTATAGAGATTATTCATACGATCTGTTGTGCAGTCGATGGAATTATTCCGTCTACAACATAAACAATACGCAAAGAGTTTTTCAGACTTCTTCTCCAAGCGGAATATTCGTGATTACTATGCTATCTTTATCACTACGTTTTCGTTATTAGAGTCACATCGGACATTTTGTTGACGAATATTGTTCACCGTTCGTAAGGGGTGTTATAGAAACGCAGAGCGGAAAACGCTTTACAATAATTATAAAGCGCTCCTTGCAGTGACAACACTAACAACGATTGTATATATGTCACTCGGTAAAGAATGTTCAATACTTGTTATTGTGACGCTCAGCTTTCGAGAAATATCAATTCGTAAAAGAAACGTTAGTTGTACAACAGTTTTCGCAGCACTTGTGCCCGACAGTTTTTGAAAAATTTGAGTATTTTTTTAATATTACGTACATAGTAATCGAATGAAGTGTTTAAACGATGGAAAACATAATACGTCAAAAGTTACCGCGGAAACGTCCGTGAAAGAGTTTTTTTTTTTCGACGGGAACCGCGCCAGTTCCTGTAGATTTAACGGAAAACAACGGTTGAAGATGGACGTATATGAGAAAACAATAATAAATGAGAAAAACGGAATGAACGCTCGGAAAATGTTGATATGACTTACACATCTTAGTTTATTTCCGAGGACGTATTCTTATAGGAACGGCTTTATAGTTTTTTTTATTAACATAATTTTTGGCAAACAAAACTTTCCGCGAACATCGTGTACGACCGTCGTAACATTCCAAACTGATTCACCGCCAAACGGAAGGGCCTCGTCGTTTCACACGAGGGCGGCACAATGGTATCTTTTAACAAATGATAATATATATTCGACAATCGTGTATGCATCGCTACTACCGTGCGACTTTAATAAAAAGTTTTTTTTTTCTTTTTCAATTATTCCACGTCATAAACGGATAATAACACAATATCGTATCGGTAACGATGTATATAACACAATAATTGTACTATCAACTGGTTTTGTCGGTCCGTGTGCGGCAGCTCAATGCACAATACGACCGCGAGCGGACGCCGCGAGGACCAGGGTGCGGCACGAATTTAATTGATCCGATGATATTGTTGTTGTACAAGTGAGAATTCAACGAGAGTACAAGGCTGGCCTAGTAAATTAATAATACCATTATGATTTACCGAAGTTATAAAATTGATTTTTGATCGAACACTTTTGTAGCGCTACAATCGCTTACGCGCCGTACGCGTGACCATGTCGTGTGCAATTGGTTTCGTTTAAACCGAAATCTAAACGAAACTACAAAAAAATGGATTTTCGTTTTAAAAAAAGAAATAAAGAGTAGTTAAATTCAAAGTGAATAGTTTAACTATTATTTTTTGTTTGGTTTTTTTTTTTTTTACTGCTAGAATATTCTGTTAGTATAAAGTTTGCACCAAACTCCGTTTTTCAACATCTCAAATTTAACAATACGTTTTTTGAATAAAAATTAATTCCAAGCATTTTACTGTAGTAAGTATAATACTGGTTGTATCAACTGAATAATCTATTTATTTTGACCGCGACAAAGCGCACATTGAGAACAATGATGCATTTAAACAGCACTCGAAATTCGTTGAACAATTGGAATGTATTAAACAAATAACACATTTCTGGAATCGAATTGTTTTTAAACGTGAGCTCAATTAGCTAGAAACTACTGATTTTTTTTGTGGTTTCTGCAACATTAAAATGATGTTGGCTTTTTGTCAAAAACACTGAACACAATAAGTTCTTTCATCTAAATGCTGTTTTTTTTAAATTTTTTCTGGTTCACACCCGTGACGTGCATGGAAGAAGATTAATTGCGTAGTTTTACTATAAATGTATGCACACAAAAATATATACGGTAGGTTACTATTTTTTTTAAAAAAATGTCGTACAAAAATATTTCATAATTTTCTACCAATAATCATTATCATTTCAAAACCAAATTATTAAATGAACATTGTGTATTTGAACTAAATGTCATTTGCTTTAACTATACATTTATAGTACGTTTGATTTTTTTTGTAAATTTAATCAAGTTAAATCGTATAGAATAAAAATGAAAAAAAAAATGGTGCAGTTGATTCAATTATGGGACCACGTGGACAGTATATGTTTTGCATTTTACGATACGTAAAAAATCCTTTAAAAAAAAAAAAATTCATTAAATTCAAACGACCATCAAAAATATCATTCACTCGTTTTTTAGCCTGTAATTAATTATATCTGCACATTGACGCCGTCACATCCATTTATATATACGCAACTGAGAGGCGCGGACTGTTCGGGACTAGGATAATATTTATTTTTTTAACAGTTATAAATTATAATTATTCACAATCAAAGGCATATGTGTGAGTTTGTCCCCAAAACCGATTATAAACAACGTACACTGATCGTTTGTAAGAATTCTAGCGAAAATATAAAGTTTTAGTCGGTATAATATTATAAAAAAAACGTTTGAAATCATAGGCATTTAAAATATTAAATTTCAGGACCAGAAAACATGTCGGATACTTACAACAGAACACAATGCAACGAAAATTTAAAACTACATATTACGCTATAACAGTTGCGAAAGACAACTTAGTCAACGCGTATACTTTTAATTATTGTGAACTGATGGTTGTTTCTCAAGAATTAGAACGAGCATCGTGCTTCAGTATTAGTAGTTTTATTTTATGTAATTTTATCGTGCTATGTCCGAGTTCTATTTTTTATTTTTCAGTTAAAAAAATGACCGACTTTCAGCTCTGATATTAAAATCATTTTTTAAAAACATACTCTAGGTTTCGTCGTGATGGTTTATTATTTTTTTCATGTGGACGTTATTAAAATGAGTAGTCGTGACAGAGACAAATCTCGTTCGCATCCATCAGGATTTGTCGCGAAAAAATGCAGGAAAATTTATTTTAAATAACAATTTTATCATATTTGTTTGTTTAATAATTCGTTTATGTGACGTTTAAATATTAAGTTTAACGAAATTTGCCAAACAGTTTAAACTAATAAAGTGAACTAAAAAAAATTGCTACCTATTCGTGTATCATCGAAAAACATTTTTAAAAAAATACTCAGTCGAGTATCTAAAAAAGTTAAAACACTGGATTTTTACTGTCGATTTACGATTTAAACTTTTCATAAAGGACCTCGAAAGATTTCGCCCGGGGCCTCGCAAAACGCCGGCACAGCGAACGTGAATCAAAAAATCATACGAAAAAGCTGTTGTTACGCGCTGATTCATATTGTTTATAACCGTAATATGGAGTACGAAATACGAACGGACGATTGATAGCAAATAAAGTTCGTAAACCAACTTAAGTCGTACACCGTATACCGATACAGCTAAAATCAAACTCTGCGCATTGTTCTCACACGTATAATAATAATAATACCCACTACATATTTCCGTAAGTGCCTGCGGAGCTCGTCATATACCTACTTTTAGAAAAAAAAAGGTCCTCGAATAATATAAATACGTTTGGGATTTTTTTTTTTGTATTACAATGCGCGTGCTGGGTTTAAGAGTCTATCGAAAATTACCGACCGGTTAGATATTAAATTCTATTATTATGTACGATCGTTTGTTAAAAAAAAAAATTTTTTTATTCATATTACAATAATATTTCAATGACGAGACCGAACAAAAAAAAAAACCGCTTCGAAAGAGAAGGTCGACGCGAAAGAGTAGGCGGGTAGCGTGTGTAATAATTGATGTTTATTAATGCGTCGTTACGGCTCGAAACACTTAAAAAATGTAATTCGATTTGTATTTTTTTTTTTACGCTATTTTTCGCGCGTCCCTCACGAATTTCGAACGCATTGATCACTGGCTGACACCGGACGGGACGTTCGTTCGCGATTGTGCGGACCGGACAATATATAATTCGATTAAAAAATAATAACACCGAAATGAACAACTTGAGAAAAAAAAACACCTCAGTATTGGCTCGAACGAAAACACTCGTCCCCGTCGTCGTTGGTGTACCACCGCGTGAAACGCACAAAAATTAATGTGACGTTTTTATAACGTGTAGTTATAACAATATTATTATCGTTACCCGGGCATTGTAAGTAAAGAATAGTACCGCCGAGTACACAACGCATCTAAATTTAACGTCATTTTACGCCGATAAGTATTCATTTAACGATAGTCGAATAAATGAAATGACCGTGAAAATTAACGCGTTTCTTTTGGCATCTACCCCTTCGTACGAAATTTGGTGAAAATCGGTTGAAAACTCTAGAGCGCGAACAAACGGACGGACCAAATGTACCGCCATGGCCCTAGTCAAGTACTATACCGAGTCAATCCAGTTCATAGTCAACGTGTGTAGTTGGACGACTGTCTAAAATACAAATAATTACACTCCTAAACAGTGTTATCTGATGATTATCTTGATCAGAAGTAATATTCATAATCTTCAAATATCTTCAACTCGATTCGAGTTCGTGTAAGAATTTCGCAATCTAGAAAAGTCGTGTTTATGATAGTTCGTTTTTTTTTTTTTTGAACTGAAAAATGGATTGTTCGAATGACGTGCGTAAAATATTTACTGCTAAACGAAAGTTCGAAATATTTTATCAACTGCATTCAACCGTTGTAGTTGACCGTTGGTAAATGAAGCTTAAAAAAAATTTGTATAATAAATTAACACTTTTTTTTTATTATTTTTAAGCGCATATTATAACGACGTGGTATTTCGGCGCGGCAAACGCGTAGGTACTATAAAATAAAATTAAAAACAAACATAGATACGCCGTGGTACTCGGAAATACAAATATTAATTCTTTTTCGCGTATATTTATTCCGGTGGAAAAAAAGTAAACG
This sequence comes from Hormaphis cornu, assembly GCA_017140985.1. Lineage (NCBI taxonomy): Eukaryota > Metazoa > Arthropoda > Insecta > Hemiptera > Hormaphididae > Hormaphis > Hormaphis cornu. Next base: position 33,478,640 of record CM029359.1, read on the forward strand.
AAACGGACGAATAGAATTAACGGTTTCCGACGAATATTTATTAAACATTTTCGTAAACTCGTGTATTTATATACACCGTTATGTGTAGGTAAACACACGGCAAATTGAGTGATTATGTACACGCGTCACGCGTAGCGTGTTTGCTCGCAATCGAGTTCTGGGGGGGCCGATAGTACTGAAATCCGAACGAATTCGCACTAAAAAAAAAAAATGGCGATCGAAGATGGTTTACACACGCGAGACGAAAATCCCGATTCGTTTCGGCTAACAAAATTTTTGACAACCGTTCGTGTACGATGAAGAGCGGAATCGGTTCTGTGTGAAATTATTACTGAAGCGTATTATGTACGAACGATTGGTTCTCAACGAAAAGCCGATTGTTTCGAGTAATAATCTGAAAACGATATCCGACGAGCGTTAAGTTATTGTTTAATTTTTCGCGATATTAATTATTCTCACTTTTTATCGTTATGTATTTTTTCTTTTCAGTAACAAAGAGTGACGTTTCAGTGTTTAGTCTGTCGTTTAAAACGCTTGAATTATTTGCGAATTTGCGAATCATCCGTCGGTCGCGCAAAGAATTATTTTTAACAGAACGGATTAATAGTATACCGTCCGACGGTCGTTTATAAAGTTGTAAAAATGTTGATAAACAAACTCTTTTTACTGTTCCGTTGTATGTATTTAATATTTTAGTAAAATCTTCTGCGGTCATACCGCCGTCAGCATCCAAATCATAAACTCGAATGCGAATAAACACTGAATCTGATTTGTGTGCGCTCTGAACAACTTTTTCAAGTTTTATCGAAAAGAATAATTGTTTTTTTTTTAATTGCATCTGATCTTCACGTCTTCGACCGCTTCATTTTAAAACATTTTTGAGCCACAACTTTCGATTGATATTTTTCTAAAGATTTAATAACGCGAATGACTTTTTCTGCTTTCGTATTTAACGAATTGTTAAGCTTCAATTGAATTATAAAGAGCTGTGGTACGAATTGAAGAAATATAATACGTTTTCTATAATTTTTATTTATACGGTTCGTTCACTCAATCGGTCGGAGATACTACCGGAATATTCCAAAGTAGTTTGAACGCCCGATTATATTTTAAGTACTTTGTGTACAGAAAACTAATCTGAGAAGTTTCCTTCAACTCAAAACGGAAAATCTATATCACTTTGTCCGTTCAAACGTGCCCGTATTGGAAAAATTCAACCCCAGACACGCGGCCGTATCGCTTTGGCCGAAAAATAGAGAACACGTCGACGCAAAGAAACACCGAAAGCTAATGACCAGTATATACATATTTTCGAGGACCAAAACGAAGAAGATTTGAAAAAAAAAAAACAAAAGGCGTTTATTTAATTATTTATACCTGTTCTTTTCAAAGTAGATGATTATACTGTTTGTACTGTTGTTTACCTTCAGTTCGTTATAAGTTTTGTTTTTGAAATAAATAAATTTTATCGTTAATAATATTATTCGTCTCTTTTTTATGTTTTTTTCGGAACTTCGCGAAACGTGCGGAGCTGCGCGTTAGAACGTGGACCCGTGCTATAGAGATGATTAAATCGCTGTACAGGACGATGAAACATTGCAAATGTCTAATTCTTTCACCAGCAGCGGATCACGTTTCGGCTCGACCAAAACGAATATATTTTGTCGGTATTATTATTTTTTGTTTTTCGCTTCAAAGCGAGCTGAAAACCGTCTTACGATTTTTATTCGTTTTATTTTGTCCCATCGGCGAAAAACACGTTGTCACGCTCGGCAGCAGCATCGCGTGTGCGGTTGTCGGCCGAGTGTGTCATGTGCGTTTCCTTTTGCCGTCGTCGTCGTCGTCGCCCGAAAAAATAATTGCGTCGCTGCTGCACGTGTGCGTCCGACGTCCGGATGAATATTCGTTTTCAGAATTATCGTCTCTCTCTGTAGTAAGTATTTATATGACGTCATGTTGTTTATGAAAAAAAAACGGAAAATTCTTCGAACCGAAAAAATACTCTGCAACGCAATTTTCTTCGAATTTTTTGTTGTTTTTTTTTGTAACCCATCTCGTTAGTGTCGTTAAGTTTGTAACACGTCGTCGACGTGCGAGCGAGCATTAAGCCGACGCGATGTGAAAAAATTAGTTCTGTTTTTATACGAAAAAAATAGAAAAAATGGCACTTAAAAGGACGAAAGGAAGAACGACGCGACGAACTATGTCGCCCGTATTGTTGCAGACGTGATGCACTGCCGCGATTCGTGCCAACCAAAATGCCCGAATATACGAAATTCGCCGACGTCACTTTGGGACAAAATAAATACCGTTAAATCGCGTTATTTTGTTCATTTCGTAAACAAGTCGGAAAAGTAAAATATTTTTAATTTTGACGCGACAAAATGACGTAAATCAATAAAAAAAGACACTTGAGTCGATGTAATGATGATTTTATCACGACTACGTTTTGGTGTCGGAACACGCGAAGAGTTCAGACTCATGAAAGACGTTGAAAATATTATCGTTCGGGTTCTATTTATGCGGGCGTACGGATTAGCAGCATGAGAAGCAAGTTCTCGAACAAAAATAAATGTTTTAGTAAAACATTCGTGTGACGAAACCAAATCTGTCAGTTTCACTTTAATCGTGCGATAAAAAAAAATATATTATTCGTGTAGTTTTTTTTTTTTTGGCTTATTAGCAATCGTATAGGTATTCAAAAACATTGTGTTTAATTTTGTGCCAATGATTATGATGACCTTTTTGCTCGTACCCCTAGGATTATTTTTACTTTTTTGTGTTTCCTGTACGAGTATGTACTTACGATAAAACACTGATAGTTTAAATTGTAACGATCATTGTACGACAAAACGTATCAAAACGAAAATTAAATTTAATAAATTACACCGTAATTCGATACGAGGAATATTAAAAATAAACTGCAAATGTGTAATTGTTACAAATGAATGTACATCATAGATTTCAATAATACATTTCGGTATCGAATTTTGAAATATTTACACAACGTTTTATGTTATCTACGTGACTATTTCGATGAAAATTAACAATTTTGACAGAAATAAATGTAACGTTTATCTATACTTACTGCATTCTTTGATTTGATCTGTTCATTATATTCAGACGTTAAATTGGTTTCAAACTATACTTCCGAGAACCGTAAATATTTTTTTAATTAATTTTTTCCTCTTGTAAAACGTCAGAGGACCACGCTAATTTGGTTTTTTAAGAAACGTGCCAATAAAGGCTAATATTGGTTCTTACGGATGAAAATAAATTACGCGGCGTGTTTAAAATTTTTTTTTTTTTCCAATTAATCGACTAATAAATTATTACGGTTTTTAAAGTTGGATATCTGTTTATTACTGACTCAATACACGCAGTGTTTCAGCCGCGCGTAATATATGCTCGTTTTAATAATGTCGTGGCAAAAAAATATTCGAAATACCATGACGGTGAAAAAATATGCACGTATATCGTGTTGTTGGGACGAAAAAAAAAAATACGTGAAAAAACCCGTAAACAAATAAAACTTTTTCGACGAAACACCGTTGGGAATCTAAACCCAAGTCGAGAACAGCAAAACGCGGCCAGAAAATCGGTCAAAGGCGAAAAATAATAATTATAACGGTCTAACGAAAATTCACGCGACCGCTATAATATATTGAAATAAATTTACGCATATAAAATATTGAATGAGAATATTATTACTATACGCGAACGTAATGGACTAGCTGTTTCGAATTTCGCGTGTACCGACGTTATATTGTAGTATTTTTATTAAAAGATATTTTAATTCGACACACGTGAACGGAAATAAAAAAAATAACGACTAGTTTTTATTTTTTCCACCCCGCGCGACCGACACAAACAAAAATGACGCGGAGTATTCCTTTTTTCCAGCTGTCGAACTGTCGATTTCGTATTCGAATTTTTTTAGCCAAAAACTATAACGTCGGCTTTTTCCGAACACGCATTGTATTTTGCCGTACAACACACGATTCGGGGATTATTCGATAATTTGGGATAAAAAACGTTCGCCGCGTATTAATTTAGTATAATTCATTCGCGTTCTGTGGTTCGACGGCAGCTGTCGTTTTCGGCGATTCTCGGACGGATAGTTGAGAAATCGTGAAAAGACGTGCAGCCGGCAAAACACGATACGACACACGTCTAATGCGTAATCAAACAATTTTCAACGTTTTTCTCCATACGAAATATCATTTATTTCTTTATCGATTTTCATACGGACCCATTCGATAACCCGTTAAAAATTAACACCGTCGTTAACGACATGCGCGCACGGTCTGTTGTAGGCACTTTGTTCGGATCGTGCGCGTGGATTTTATTCTTTTTAACATTATACAAACATCCCCTTTTCGGAACCCCTAGCGCGCGTACAGTATTATTATAACTGCGGATTATAATACACTCTGTGTCGCAGCTATCTATAATTGCCGCCTCGTGTTCTCGTTATAACGATACGCGATGGTGGTGTTTGTGTTTAACTCGTTTCGAAACTTCGCAGACACTCCTCTAGACGAGACGCTCTCGTTACAACGACCCGGACGGGGCGCGTTTAGAGGAGGAACGGCGACCGGGGGCTTTTTCCGTCGAATTTCTTCATACCGTCGGTTAAAAGCGCAGCGACGAAATCGAGTGTAAACAAAAATGTTTATTGAAACAGAACGGTACCACGGGCCGTAAACAGTAGCGACTATTCGGGTGGATCGTTGTGTCCAAAGTTGCGGTTGTGAAAGCGTCGGCGAATCATTCGAAAAAAGCCGTTTCTGAGCGAGCCATCCTATGTAAAAACAAAAAAGATTACTTTTACACCATACACATGGGTACGTAAAAAAAAAAAATTTGTGTATCATACCTAGCGAAAACCGTAACGTATTGATTTAAGTACATAAGGGTCTGGAGAAACGACAAACGTTTTATAACGACAGTCGTTCAGACGCCGGATTTGGCGATCTCTTTATTGTTTCCCGCACATGACTCGGAAAATGGTCGAAAAATGTAAAAATCGAACGTTCCAACTTTTATGTGGTATTCGGCGTAACGATCGGAGCACACTGGTCCTACCAGAAAACGTCATTGAAACCGGAAAATTTCAAATTTTCCGCCGTAAAATTCTCGATGATTTCTTTTTGGTTTTTTTGTTGGTACTCAAAGAGTAAGTAAAGTTTAAAAAAAAAACTTCAAACAAAAGTTACTGTTTTTGAAAATAATCTCTTCTACTCGAAAAGTTGTTGAAAAAAAAAACATCATTTTCATGACGATACATTTTCCGCTTCAGAATCTAAAACGTTGTGTTTTAAACTCGCTGTTATTTTGTCGATATATTTTCAAACGGTCTGTCAATATGAGTGGATTTGCAAAAGGTTGCGATTTTTTTTGTTTTGTTTTCGGCTTTCCATTCTCATTATCGGGGAGGTTTTTCGAATTTGGGGCTAAACCCTCCTCTAGCTCCATCTAAAACACGTCCCCGCTTATGACCAACGGTTCCGTAAAGTCATAATATAATAATGCGAACCAGGGTGCGTGCGTTCGAGTGGGTGCGCCAGCTGTTTTTTCGCTGGAAAAAAAAAACAATAAGCCCGAGGACGTATAAAAAGAATAATAACAGTTTTAATAATAATGATAATAACCTTAAGGGCGAAAATAACAATATAATAATAATAGCGGCAGAAAAATATAACATAAAATGCTCTCGTGCCGGCCGACGTACGACAATACTGCGAAAACTAGCGGATCCATAAAGCGAATATTGTATTATTTCGTCTAGAGCGAGCGGATATGCGTTTATAGACGATATGTCTGCGGCTATTTTCGACAAAGGTCTGAGTATCGTTTACAAAAGTATCGTATTCCTCCTGTACCGGTGATGATGTCTATTATTATTAAGTTTATTATGCGTACACGAGACAATTTTTGAAAATTATTCGTAGTGTAATTTGAATTCGCACTTTACGACTTTTTGGGTTATGTAGTTTACTTAACGAGACAAACACTAAAAGAGGCTCTAATACTATTACAATCCGGCGCTTGTTGGGACAATATAGCTGCATCTTTTTTTCCCGGACTGCGGTGCAAAAACAACGGAAACTCGCGCAGCCGTCGATAGGACGCGGCGTGCAGCAGTTCGTCCCGTGGGATGTGCACAAAAACACCACACTGAACCCACACTCGGTCGCGTATTTTTCGTCGACATTTTTCCGCCCCAGATGGTTTTATTCCGCGAGTGCGAACGACAGACAACGGTGTTTCCGTAAAAGTGAAAAAAAAAACCATAAAAGCCCGCGCGCGGGATAAATGGCATTCGTGTTTTGTGCGGCCGTATAACACACAACGCGGATAATAATATTTCACGGCCGTTTTGTCAGTTTGGCCATCGCATTATATAGGTGACGGTCCGAAATTCGTTTCGAACGTTTCGAAACTAAAAAAATGCCCCCGGATCGCGCGGTTAGTTCGAATCGACGGAGTAGCGGCTACGCTTCGGCACCGCGGTTCGGGACGTTAATTTCGAATCGATTTTCTAAGCTTTTACCGGACTGATAAATCCCGGGCAACGCCGGGTCGGGGGGACAGCTACGAGTTGATAACATTTTCGTCGGACCAAATCTCTCGCAAAAACTCGTCGGTGCGAGCAATTCGTTTCATAACGATACAAACGTACGGTATATTTATAATATCGTGTCTCGAAGGGCGTATATATATGTATGTAACGGCTGCGCAGGGTATCGCGTCAAAACGGCGAGCGCTGCAAATATCGACGCAATATTATAAACTCCCCGATATGACTTTCGGATGAAAATCTATTTAGCAACGGTAGATTTCCCTTCATTATTATTATTACAACGATCCCCTTATCTTCCCGGCACAGTACGGTCGATGGGTCGGCACGTTTTAAATGAAATTCGCTCTGTTCCCCGAACGACTGACTGCGGACGTGTACCCCAACCTACGTATAATACCTACGACGGTCTCAGGATTATCGTCACTCTTCAAGAGCGTTGTTGTATTTCGCGCGATCAGAGCAGCCTGCGACCGACTGTCGACTCGAAAACAAAAACGAACGGCTGCTGCGACGAAGAAGACTTCGGCTGTCGCGCGTTTTACGTCCCGAGTGTAAGACGCGAGGAATTCTTTGGTTTTTTAAACCGCGCGTAATCACCATAACTGTTACGCTCAGATTTTTAACGCGAGTTAGTGCACTTAACGACGATAGGTGTACTTGGGGGAGTAATAGATTTAAGCGTGAAAAAATTGATTGGTTACAATAAAAAAAAACTAAGCGAAAGTCAAGAATAACGGTCGGAACAATAGCCGTTACTGTCACACGATAATCGGTAAGACGCGGGCGCGACAGACGTTTCGAAAATTTTCGACCCGAGCGTTGAAATTTTCGAATATTTTTTTTTGTGTGTTCGACAAAAAACCTGAGCGCAAAAAGTTTTGAGAATCGGTAGTCACCACCGATGTGTTTAGCTGTTCAAAATTGAAAACTTTTTAGCACGCATTTTCACGCATTTTTCGTTGAAGTTTTGAAAATTCGATATGTCAAACAAAACGTTCGAATAAAAAAATTTCCAAACAATCCGACGGTTACAAAAAAAAGTATTGAAAAGCGGTGTTATTTACGGTAAAACAATTGTTGTGCGATTGGTGGCTAAAAACGTTATAATAACTCAAAATAATGGTCCGAATGGTTTGAAATTTTCTCACGTTATTTAAATGAAACAAAACTTTTCGACTAATTTCATTGTTTCTCTGTTTAAGTCATTACTCGGCTCACTTAGAATCGTTATTTTCGTAAGCAGTTTTCAATTACTACCCACGAGACCTAGAGTTTTTCTGAATTTTGTTTTTTTTTTTTATAAAACTCCCGGAATAAGTACTTGAAATTATGATATTATCAGGTTTTAAATTTTGAAGAGCGCAAAACGAACGTGATTTAACAAACTGAGCGATCAAAGCTAAATAAACATGTTTTGTGTTTTTTCCCCTTCGACTCGCGCGTATACATTTATTGAATTATATCGCATTATACGGCTCTGTCAATGACTTCAAGACGACGCTAATCCGACGTCCGTTGTATTTGCGCATCTTATTGGCACTATATGGTATTTTCGCACATCAAACAAAACTTAAAACCGATATACGGCAGCATTTGGATTGCAGACTGTTTTGTAATAAAACACTATTGGATGTATGCTGCCAACTCTAAAATGTTTTGAAACTTTTCAAAAGTACCCATAGTATTATAGCACGCTTAAACTGTTTATCGTTTGAACAGCCACGTTATGTAATGCAATTTCCAAAACACAATTTCAAAAAAGATTACGGAACAACATCGGATTTAACATTATGTTTCTCTCCGCGTTTTTCATATTATGTATCGTTATGTTTTCAACTTTGTTTTTTATCTTTAACCTTTAATAATAATAATCGAAATCACAATGCCGTCTATATACATAAGGTTTTACGATTTCGTTTCACGTACAGTTATGAAAAAACGATAATAGCCGATAAAACAAGTGTTCAGAAGGGAAAACGATGAGTTCTAGGGAGTTGTAGGTGCGTGAAGTGCGCGTATTGAAGTTACAACAGATTCGATAGTTTCGAACAGCTGGGAGTCTCTTTAATAGCTCATATTTTCTTCTACAACTGTAAGACAATATATTATAGGTACATTTACAAAATTCAAAAAAAAAATCCGGGATCACTCTAGGTCGCGTTGGCAGTTTGACGGCGTAGCGATTACGCTTTGGGTCACTAGTTTAGAAGTTGTGGTTAAAACGCATTATATTATATCTGAAAGCGATAAATCATTGCCTTCAAAAATACGATTCTGAGCGAGCTCAATTGCCTAGTATACAACGTGGTAAAAATAAACTTAACAATAAAAACTTTTATCAAATCTGTATCTTTCCTATTTTGGTATTGTGTAAAAGTTTCAGCTTGGTCCGATCTTTATTTTGGACATTATGATCGAAAAAATCTAAATCGATGTGTAAAAAACACTTTTCCGGTTAATCGTATTGAAAAATATATTAAATCTGTAAGCAAATAAAAATTGCTTACAAAAACTGAGTGAGCTCGCAGTTAAACTATAAGTATCGAGCCGTCATCGTCATGAGAAAATATTTGAAAAATTAATACTAAAAAACCCAACACACAATATCAAATACCACGGAGTAATTGAATGTTCTATTTGTAAAATTTTCCTTAAAGTTAGAATCACTATCTACAACAGTGCGTAATTTCATTGTTGTAATGGAAATAACACCGTATTTCCATACTTTTTTTATACGTTTTCGGTGTCTACATGGAGGATTTTTCCGAAATATTTTTATTCAGATATCAAATTTTGTTTTATGTATAACTTATAAAATTTTCAAATCTTAAATGACACATTTGTGAGAGTTTCGAATTTTTTTCCAAAAATTAATCACAGGTGTGACCGATTTTCGAAAATTTTCCGAATCTAAACAAATGAATATAAAAATCGTGACTACGGATTTTCGAAATTTTTTAACGACATTTGTATTTAAATGTAGGAAACCGTATACAAAATTCTAAAAACTTTTTGTGTAAAGTTAAATTTTTTGTCGAACAAAAGTTACAAAAAAAAAAAACGAAAATTTTCGAAAATTTCAAAGTTCTATACTTAGCTAGAAAAAATTTTGGAAATCTCTTTTACATCCGACTTGTATCTAAATGTTTTTAATTGTATATGAAAGTTTTAGTTTATTCCGATCGTGTAAGTTATGACCAAAAATCCCAATAGATTATGTCAAAAATACGTTCGCCGTAATTTTTAACGTTTTACTCTTAATTTTTTGGTCGTTAATTTTATAGACGCTTAAGTCTACGACACCTTAAAGTACCGTCTGTGTCCACGTATTCGTGTCGTTAGAGGTACTGACGTTAAAAATTGGAACGTTTTTGAAAAAGTTATCGTGATTACAGAGTGGTAAAAAAAAAAAATAAATAAAAAGTAAAAACGTCACGTGAAAACCAGTATACGTTCTTCGTTTCACTCAGAATCTAAAACTTAAATCGGTTCGTACGGGTTATATATACCTACCTGAGTGCATAATAAACGCCGGCTGTGTTCAATAGCCTCGACGTTTTACTGCCGCGGTTATAATATTATTATTATAACATCATATATTATTATATTACGATGGTGTGCGGCTTTTACGACTATATTTTACCGTGTACACGAAAATAAAATGTTTGGTCTTATTTTTAATTGGACGTAATAATATTTATTGTTATTACTATCGTTATACCGCTCGGTTTTCGGCAGCTCACGTATCATAATTCTATACGTAGCCGAGAAAAATTTCTATACATTAAAGGAAAGCCTACTTACCGAGAAATAAACGCACAGCCCAAACCACTGGGTCCGAGACGGTGGAAATTTTGCACAGAGGCTCGTTACACAACAAAAACGCCAAGAAAGAAGTTTTTCAAAACTGAACTCTTAAAGCGTGTTTTGAGATTCGTCGCTCTTGGGTGTAGAAACAAGGTTTGTGTAACTCTGTGCACTGATTTTTTGAATTTATTTCAAAACTATTTTACTAGGCTTTGATCGAATAAATCCCGGGCGATGCCGGGTCGGGGCAGCTAGTAAAGTTAATATTAAACTGTAGGAAACGTTTTGCAGGCGCGCATCTAGAAAAAAATACCGTAGAGTAGAAACAAAAAAGATTAAAAATTTTGTAACACTAAGGAAACAATAATATTACGTGTGCTTTACACACCTAAATGTGTGGGAAAAATCGATTGATCGTGTATGGAAAAACTCAAAAATACTCAAGTCAGTAATAATTATTATACAATTTACGAGATTACGTTGAAATAAAGATAAAATATGTCGTTTCTTACGGTAACGCGTCGTTCCTAGAGGTTGTATCTTTATTCGTAATTGTGTTTTTGTTCTTGTTTGTACGTTTTAATCTTATTTTATAAATCACGCAAATAGGTTTTTTTCAACGATAATTTTCACTCGTTCAACAAATTTTTTATTTCGATTGAGGTATATTTATGGGGATTTTTTTTTTTCTATCAACGTTCTTTTGGGCAGACAGAATGGTCCAAACTCGTCATTCAGTACCCGATATAAAACGGTCGCTCTTATTCGATTGAAGCTTTTTTTTTTTTCAATTTTGTTACGTTACGGTCCGGAAACTATTTGAAAATTTCGCGTCAAAAGTTTACGAATTTTCACGCCTTCGATCACTTTTTCGGATACATCCTCCCGTAATTACGCGATACACTACGGAATTTGATGTTTTCGATCACATTTTGTAGACTGCTTTTATTTGAATTTGTTTAAAAACAATTTGCCAGAGACGGCAAAATCGTCAAAATCACGTTGAACGACTTGAAGTTTTCGCACAACCGTGGGGCGTCTGCGTTATTGGGATTCATAATAACGCGCACACTGAAAACGTCGCAACGTGGAAACGATCGTCCGAGCCAAACACAAAACTCCAAAATTTTAGAACCCGTTCGGCACTCGTAACCAATTTTAGTCGACCGTTGCAGCTTACGAGTTTAACGCAAACATCAATAACGCTACAACTTTCAAACTGTGTACCCACCGAAGTCTCTCCACACCGACCCGGTGTATACTTTATTTTACTAATATCGATTTCGTCTCTTCGCCCGACGAATTAGTCGCGTGTGTATACACACACACACACACTGGTCTTGCAGTGTTTGCACACGGTCGACGAGACGAGAGAGATCTTCTTCGCCGTTTCCGCCCGGTGGTCTCCGCTGAACAAATATTGAACGGGGCCGGGATTTCGGTCGACGGATGGGAAAAATGGCAGACGGCGGTCTTTTCGTTTACCCCCCAGGAATTCAAATACGTTTTCCAGTCGCACGCACTGCGCAGCTGTTATTTCATTTTTTTTTACAGCTAAAACTTAATATTATTTTCCACACGTAGCGAAACACAGTTCGGTTACGAGCGCACGTGATTCGCCACTGACCGATAGCATACGACTGCATACGTTGTTAACTGCGATTTCACCGTTCCGGAGCAGCGTTCGGTTCTATCAGAAACTCGGTTCAATTGACTGGAGATTGGAAACGGAAAATCGATTTTTTAAAATACAAACAGCGCAAAGGTGTATGGACCGCAGCAGTGTGAAATTTTTTTTTTTAATACTCGTGTTTTCAGTACAATACATATCACCGATCGTATACTCGCGTATTCCGCGGTCGTGTTTTTTAATTTTTTTTTAAATCCTTTTGTACGTAGCGGCCAGAGTGTAATTATAAATACGCGCGCGCGGATATTATCGTTGTTTAATATAAGTCGCACGAAAAGCGCTCGGGGCACGTCGTTGATCGGTATTCGTCGCGCGACCGCCGTCGCGTTTTATACCGCGATTTCACCGTCGATTTTGTTCCCATTTTTGGCTTTTCGTATACTTTTTCCCCCCGAGCGGTTATTATTCCGCGTGTGTAATATTATATAATTTCGTATACAACACAATAACGTATTCAATACGACCGTTCCACAGAGGACCTCGACCTGTTTGTGTTTGTCAAATCCGCTCGTATCCGAATTTTCGTAGCTGCCGCTGTGTTGTGCCGAATATTAAATCGGTTTTTAAAAGTGCGAACACGGCTAGTCAACACACGCAGGCGAGTAGCCAAAAAAAAAAAAGCGCATTTGTTTTGCGGCGGAGCTGGCTTGAATCTACGATTCGGAAGCGATCGTTGTTTACGAAAACTCCGAGCGAGTCAAATCGTCAACGAATTACGGAATTTTTCACGGTGTCGTGGAGAGACGGGAGTGCCGTTTGAATTTCGAAAAATTTCGATCACAGCGAAATTCACGATTTACGTATTGATAATATTTATAAGCTCTTCGAAAATTATTATTTATCAACTCAAACGGAACGATGTAAAACGCAGTCACCCTTTTGAAATCATACATATTCAGTTATGGTTAGGTGTTTTCTCGATATCTAATGACAAAAAAGAATCGTTTTTTTTTTTTTTACTCATCAAAAATCAAACTTTCGATATCCATAACTTATGTTAAGTACTTTTAAATTTTCATGATAACCGTATTCGTTACAATTTTATTCTCTCCAAAATTTTAGTTCAATGGTGTATAATATATTTCATGAGGCTTATACTTAAACGATAAAACACGGTACTAATGAATAATTTAGGAAAACGATTCAAAGTCCAGATATTCATATGTTGTTACGTATTTTAAATATAGTGTTGAGACTTGGTTAAATCATGCGCTTAGAAAACGTATACATTTTATAAAACGAAAAACATACAAACCGACCGCGCGAACGGGCGAGAACGTCAAAAGAATCGGTTTACTACCTAACTTTCCAAACCATTTCGTTCGGTTGCCACGTAAACATAACATATTCGTGTGCGATTCGAATATTTTGTTTTTCTCTCGTCATCGTTTTTGCGAAACGTTAACTGCCGTCATCCTCTCGCGGTAATCATATACGTGTTTTACGATAATGACTATTATTATTATCGAATCGAACGACTCGTGTGTTACCCATGGTACATAACGGATCGAAATAATAATAAACTTTTAACGTATACAACACACTATCGACACGATCAGATTATTTGAAATCGATCCGACGGTGAAAAAAACAAATAAAATAAATCGTTTCTCGTCTCCGAGGAAACTCGTACAGACGTCTCGATTCGAGTCCATTACAGAAACGACAATCGTTTCGTTTCTTCCGAAACACGACGATAATTAAAATACGTTATAAAACACGGTAGTTTTTCGTTTCGTCCAACAATCGTCGTACGATATTTTACGTTATAGAACGATGTGCCGAAAGGTTTTGGCGTGTTCGACGATCGCTATTATTATTTTTTTTTTTTTGAACAACGATAAACACGCACGGTACACCCATACGTGTATAATATCAGATGAACGGAAAAGGAATAGAAAAAATGGAAATTTTGTTCGAATGTTGTTTGTGTTTTTGTATAATACGTTTGTGAATATATTATTTTAATACCTACTATAATTATACTACTATTATTATTGTTTTAGTCGTCGTGTTTTGCGATTATCCGCCCCGTTGTATAACATGGACAATACACGCCCGTTTGAATGTGATACGCGTGTATATACGATTGGCATTATTATAGAACTTAAAAACTAATTTGTAGGATTGTTTTTTAATATTTTTCATTCGTACAGAGTGTCGTAGAAATAATTGATTCAGAGAAGCAACGAAAAAATAAACGGTAAAATTTAAATTTAAAACGAAATTTCCACCTCAATATTGTTGCAAGACGTATAAAACATAAATAATCGTTTTAAATAATACGATATCGTTCAAACGGTGTCGTTGACGGCTAAAACACTGTATTTCGTCGAGATATTTCAGCCACACTCTGTATAATACATAATCGTACGTATATAGGAACGGTCGTACGTGCCTACGCGATTTAGATTTTTTTTAATATTCACAATAAATAGTCGTTTTTTCTATATTATTTTCTGAGTAAACGCACATAAATAAAAAAAAAAAAATCCACCAACATAGAATGCGTTCATAGTCGGTTTCACGAAATTGCAGAATCACCTGCAGCAAGCGGCAAAAATTTGAATACCAGTGCATCCTAAATTCGCAAAACGCGCGGAAAATTTAAAACGTGTTTTACACGTATTAGTCTATTTTCTTGTTCTATAACATTTTGACTATGGTCGGTAGGCACCTGCTAAAAACTCGAAATTTCCGCACACAGATCCGAACGATAACAGCGCGTTACAGCGCAGAACAGTGAAGTCTTTAATTTTGGAAAACATAATTTTGCAGCCCAGCCGTTTGCAACGTTTCAAATTACGAACCGGCAGTTTAATGATGACGGAAGAATTCGATATATTTCAAACCGCGTTTGAGATTTCGTATCCAAAATCGCGAAATTCGGATTATTGCGATTTATACTTTCTCCGGTTTTTAAATTCCGTCAAGTCAAGTTGTAATTTATTAGTAGAAGAAACCTACTATCCACTTGTTGTTAATCTTATTATTGATCAACAAACCCGTTTCGTTCTCATTACCATATTAGTGTACGGTCTGTATAATTAGCCGTGACATTTGAAACTGAAAAGATTTAAGACAAAAAGTCGTAGCTAGACTATATTATATTCAATTTGTAAGCGATGAATCGGTTAAGAAAATTACGATTTCGAGTGAGCTCAGCGCAAGTGAATTACTCGGCAAGTTCTACATTTTTTATTTGGCTCGAATTCGTTTGATTCTTTTATAACGATTTGTGTTTATGTCCAATCGAATAACACCGGACACGTGAACATCTAAACGATTCTAATAACGTTAGTTATACCCGTAGTTTTACCCGTTCTAACGAAATGTTAAAACGTCAAAACAACTTTCAAATTAATTAAAATTTTGAAAAAATACCATATGTCTATATATTTTGTTATACGTAAAAAACAAACTTTTCCTTCTACCCAAAAAATACAAATAGAAAATACCGATTTCAAGTCGTTTGGTGCGAAACGTTTTAAACATGTATTGCGTTTTCGACCATAATTTCCAAAATTAATCATAAATTCAAAAAAGATTTGTTCAATATTGGTTTTCTTTCCTCAAGGTCAGACCACAGTTTCTACACATTTACTGGATAAGAAAACATCATTGTAAAATTAATAAGTTTCTCGCTCAAAAACTCAGAACTACCAATTACTATTAAAACCCACTTATTGTATAGATTTGTTTTTTTTCAATCTGATTTCTCGACACGTTATTGACAGAAACTTGTTTAAGTACCTATACGGAATAGCGTCTTTGTTTAGGAATGTTATGTAAATTTTCACAACTAAAACATACATTTCAACGCATTTTATAGGAGTTTTTCGATTCAGAGTTTTGCAAAGTTTGTACAAATTTGAAAATGTTTAACGTTTTCTAGCAAGGTTATTTCTCAAAAATAACAATCTTAATGTCTCTAGCGTTTCCCGTTCAAAAATCGTATCGTGTTAATCTTCTCGCGTTCAGACGACGTGCAGATCATTTTAGTTTTAATCACTATTATTTGTAAATGTTTTTATTTTTTTAATAAGTCCTTTGTTTTCATCGTCTCAAAGTAAAATATTGATATTTCACGCTTGTGTAGGTATATACGTCTTGGCTGTGCGAACAATACAGCGTTCAGACCGCGGGACTGTGACGATGGAGTCGCTTGTGCGCAATATAACGAGAACATTATTTTTAATGAATAGCCAGTACTTACAGAGCTTTCGGTATTTTGGCGCACGGGAAAGCGTTTAGAGTTTTTCTTAGGCCTCTGAAATTCAAAAAAAAAGAAAAAAACATAAAAGGCGTATAGGATTCAGTACAATAACGGTACGTCCTCAGAGACTCGTCAGTCGATTCAACGGTAAAACTCAATGGGGAAAAGAAGGGAAAAAAAGAAGAATATTAAAATGAACAATAACCGTTATGAACGCTGATGAGAATCGAATGTACCCTATACCGGTATATTTGTTCAAAATTTGCCATTAGTAATCCGTATAGTAATGGTAACGATTTAATAGTTGTATAACATAATGGTTATAAAATATTTTTACGATTTTCACCACACTGAAATGGCCGAAATCGAATTTACGGAATAAATTAAACAATTATTAAGTGTTTAAAATGTTCAGGTACTTATATTGACGTACTTTTACTAGCTTACGTGAATACTTTCGAATGTGTTATATCACATAATTTCGAAACGATTAAGTATTATTTTAAAATTGTTGTATACAAAGGGGATAAAATAATCAAAACCTACTTTAAAAATTACCATAACAAGTGTACCTACTTATATTATATCAACTCGAATATTCAATGTCTGGAAATCGTCGATTTTCGTTTTAAACGATTGTGCTTATTAAAATATTTATATATGTATGTTTACTCCGAAATATTTTATGCTCATAGATGTTTTATATTTTAATGAAGTTACACACTAATTGGGTATTATTTGTGAGTTGACGAAGATAAAAAACATTTAAAGTTATCTAACACTAGTTAAAGTTTTGTAGTAAGAAGTCTGTAACTTTTAAATGTACAATCTACACATACCGCTGGATATACTGTCGTCGGCCAATTTTAAAATACAGTATAGAACGCGCTTTGGCGGAATTCGATAGTAACCCTGTCGTTCGTTCCCCCAAATAAAAAGAATAAGAAAATTGAGCCCCTTGTCAAAGTAATTTTTTTTTTTTTTTCGTTTTCGTTCCACGCAAGTCAACTGCAACGGTTGAAATTTTCAATACATCAACTTATTACAGATGCATAGGTATGTTTTTGTCTTCTTCGGTTCGAAATGATGTTTTTTAGCGTGCTGACTCGACACATTGTACGACGTGCGCTTGTAGGGTTCGAGTACTTACGACCCAACCGTTGACGAGCACAAAAAAATGCCTCGGAACTGAAATTAAAAACTAGGGGAGTTCTGAGGATGTGCAGCTACTGTTTATATGGCTTCCGTAGCAAAATATAGAATTTTTAGGCACCGTATTGCGACTCTTTTCATGTTTTCGACCCTTTGCTGAGCTGATCTAAGAACTACAATATCCTTTTTCCAATTTCGACCGAGCCACTTTGCCATCCCGTTTCTCGAGGTACAGTGGCCCGATATCACTCCCCGATTACCGAAAAATAAAAGTTTCTAGAAGGTTTTGCGGTCGTATTAGCAAGTATCGACTGCTGCGAGTAATTTTGTAGACATTGCAACCGTTGCCGTGAGCACCACAAATCGATGCTCGAACGGTTTTTATACTTCAAAAATGAGCTTTTAGGTTAGAGCTCAGTGTTTACGAGACCGCATTATATGTGCAGGATAAAACTTGAAAAACGGTATAGCCATTTTTGGAACCTCTGATTCAAACGTCATTTTATCGTGTCAAAATACATGCTTTTAAGACCATTGTTAACGAAAATAATCACGGAACAAAACAACGATTTAAAATAAGTGCTAAACGAATTTTTATTTTGTCCAAAAGTGACAGTGCCGAATTTCGTACGGTGCACGAATTACCTAACCGCCGCGCCACAGTGCATCCGATTCGCTACATCTGCAATCTATACGTATATTTGTATAGGACACAGCTCCTATTCGCTCATCAACGTCCAGACCAAGCCGCTGGGTCGAAAGACTCGAAATTTCGTACCTTAAGCAACATAGGGGCGTACTAAAAAAGGATTTTTTTAAAATTCTAAGGGGATGAAAATGGGGTTCACAAACACGCTCGTACATCGATCAATGCACAGCCCGTACCGCTGGGTCGAGAGACTAGAAATTTAGCACAGAAGTTTCTTATATATATGAGGTAGGCGAACCGCTAAAAGACGTTTTTCAAAATTCGACCCCTAAAGCTTTTTTTTAAAATTTTTCCTCCGAGGTGGTGAAAATGGGTTTCGTGACGTACTCGTTTTTTAATTCGATCCACTAAGCTACGGCCGACCGAATCCCGGGCGACGCCGGGTCGTACATTACAAGAGACACGCGTTCGTCGCGTTCTATTTTGTCGTTTTTTCAACATCGGCGAGGGAAACGCCGCTCAACGACAGTGTTACAAAAACTCAACGTAGCCGTCGGGTTGAAAAAAAAAAAAAAACGACATGAAAATCGGTGTGCGAACGGCGTTTTACGGCTGTTTTAAATTTCGACTAAAACGATGTTTTCGAAAAAAATACCTACGAGTCTTCTTCGGACTGACATTTTCTGGTCTCACGGCTTGGTGCAGCTCCCCTTCTCGTATAACACACACATGCGCCACCACACTGAGTACTACAATGTACTGTTGTTGTTGTATGGGTCAGAGGATGTTTTTGTCGCGCTCTCCGGTATTCACTCGCTTTGTCCTACCTTATGCGCACGACGACGACGACGACAGCCGACTCTAACCCGGTTTTGTCTCGTTAATTTTCTCTCGCACACGAAATAGTATTCTTTTCGTTGTTTCCCCGGCAAAGGCCGTAACATGAAAATTACAATGTGCGAAACGCGTCATTGTATGTATGTATTTTTCCATCATTATTATTTTATTGTGCGTGCGCGGTTACGTCGCGTGTGATCGACACAACATTACACAGTTGTATTATTATAGTACGTCCGAACGCTGCATTATTTATCGTGTATATTATTAAAAAAAAAAAAAATGCTCCCGCAGCAGTCCCGCGCAGGTTTTCGCCGCGGCGCAGAGACCGTCCGTCCTCGCGAGGCCCCGATAATGCATAAATAATACGTACTGTGCACACACACGCGTCCAGGAGGTGGTGCACACCTATATTTAGTCCGTTTTATTAATTTATAAGGAAAAAAGAGAAAAAAAATTTCACGACCTTCGCCGCAGCACAAAATTACGGTCAAGCAAATATAACGATATAATGATGCGGTGTGTGCTACGATATTCAAGCGTGTACCTCAAACGATGTATAACGACGATACGTCTAAAATATTAATTAGAGGCTATAATTATGGGTGGGCGACGGAGTTTTTATAATTTTTTTTATAAACCCCGCCGGACGAGTGTTTAAAAACGATGGTCGAACGACTACGATATCGCGTCGGACGAAACGGGCCAGCGTTTAGTTTTTGACAAGATTTTTTTCAAAAAAAAAAACCGGAAAATATAACGAGGCTCCTATGAAAAATACAACGAGTCGTTCGCACGCTACTGTTGTGATGAGGTAATAATATCGACTGAGGACGCGTTTTTCATAGTGTTATAAAAAAAAAAAGACAGTTTAACTACGAAAAAGAATTAAACGATTCTTTCGTACGGTATATATATACGAACATTGCCGTTTCGGTTACTAAATTACAAGCAAAGGAGTCAGTTTCTTAGTTTTTTTACCTGTATAAATAGTTTTTGAGCAGTCCAAAATCAGATTTTTACTTTCTACCGTTCAAAATACGTGTACAAGTGAAATCATCGGGCGTTTCAGGAGAACGACGCCCAATATCTTTTGACACTAATGAAGACTTTACGCTAGGGGTTTTGTTTTTTTATCGTTTTCACTCACTCGCTTCCTCCGTTATAATCGCGCGATGTCGTCCAATTTTTCGCAGTCCTTTTCACACAAAGGTTGTACGCCTAAATTTATTCTACTCGCGGGACCGGACCAAGGCAATTTATCATAACACATCATCGAACCTCTCGTTTTCGCTGCGAGAACACTTTTTCTTTTCTTTTTTTCGTTCACGAACGCCGCACACGGAAATTAAATTATTCTTGAAACGAAGAAAATCGCGGCTTCACACCCACCGCGATGTCGCACTTATCGTATTCAATAGCTTTTTACCGACACCTTTTTCCCCTGTGTAAACTATATACCCCGTTGGGCCTTTGAAACACGCAATTATTACTCAACGTGCAATCGGCACGCACACAGTTCGCGTGCGTCGGTTCACTCGAAAGATGCGAGTAGTTGTACGGCAAGCTGGCGTGCGAGTGTGTATAACTCACGGGGAGCGATTTTTCTTTCTCTAATAAATAAAACGGATAAAATAAATACGACGGAAAAACTGTGTACACACGTATTCCGTTTCACTCGTATATAATACTATACAACATTAATCAACGGAAAAATAAAATTTCTAATCCTCTTACGATTGAGTCCGCAGGGGCGATGTATCGACGTTTCCTTCACTCATTCCGAAACGTCGACTTTTGCCGTCAGAAATTTTTGTATTTTCAAAGACGAGACCGTATAATACCCCAACCTAAAAAAAAAAAAACCTATCGGAAAGAAATATTTTTTTTACGATATTATCGACAAAACAGTCGTTGTCGTTACGAACCGTCCAGTATACTTGTGGTATGATTGGAAAAATCAATCGGAATGTCACCGTTTCTGTTGCTGTACAAAACGAGACGGAACAAATTTTAAATCTGTTTCGTTACGGTCATTAAGAACGAAACGTCCAGTCGTATACACATGTATTATACCTAAATCGTTTTTCGATTTTTACGCCTCTTGATTCGGCCCGGTTAAGTGAAACAATTTAAGGTGTTCGCTTAGAGGAAACTAATGAACGCCAAGTACCCCGCATTGAAATATTTTATAAAAACTTTCAATAATTTGAACGCTCCGAGTTAAATTTACTTGCGAAACCGTAAATCTCAAATTTATGGTTTACCTACGTGGGTTCTTATTATTAATAAATATTAATCAACGGTGATAGTATACTATCCATCTATAAGCTAAGTATACACCACTAAAGCAAAAATAAATAATAAAGTATAGGATTGTATAAAGAATTGTAAAACATCGCATATTATTATGAAGTACATTACAATATTCCTTTTCTTCTCATACGATCTTATCGGACGTATGTAGAATAAAGAACTATAAAGAATATAGAATATAATTATGTTCAATATAATAATCAATTAAATACTTTGTAAGCGATACACACGAGAATGAAGCCCTGATGAATGATATTTAATTTGAATTAGATCCATGCAATTTATTTGAACAATACTATATATATATATTAACATTCAGTGAACGGATTGAAGAGAACTTTATCGATTTTGACTGATTAAAAATTCAAAATATCCAAAAATCTGTATTTAAATTAAGTTATAAAATTTTCAGCGTCAAGTCACTGATATTCATTAGGCATTTCTTGATGTAACACGCGAAAAACTTCGATGAAACCCATAAAAGTTCGAAGATTTTTCGTAAAAAAAAAAATATAATAATAATGATTACATTAACAATATGTTTTATGTAAGTTATAAAACATATCAGAACCTTGGCGATCGTCCAAGTTCCTCGAGCGTTTTAACGTCGTTTGCGTGTTTCTCTTGCCATCTTCCGCAGGCGATTCCATTTATTTTCCTGCAAAATTACACATTTTTATTCAATTTTACTTAGCCGTGACACATCAACCGTACTAGACCATTTGTCTCTTGTCCAAAGTGTCCTCTGGTAAGAAGATGTAACATAAGAGTCGACCGTCTGAAAAAATATCGTCATAACAATATTATCTCTCCAAGTTTAAAAAACGCGATGAAGTTTTAAGTGGCAGCATCATATGTTTTTTATTTACAGCCTTTAATGATTTACTCCGAAAAATTTTATTATTTTTTTTTCATCGTTAACATTTTACGAGAAAACCGGTTTTTTAAAATTTAAATCTTCGTATTTATCCGTCGTTACGGACTAATATTAATACATTCATAGAGCGGCGACCGTACATTTCGTAAGATATCGCTACAATATTAACTCATCAATTAGTAAGAACGTGCAGTTGAAAAAAAGTTTTACTAAGCTACTTATAAATGATTAATTCGAAAATGTGTTTTTTTTCTTCCTTTTTTTTTTTTAATACCTATCTTTTCATGCCGCGTTTCTTTTATCGCCGTTTTCAAATTAAAGAATCGAACAACGGGTTTGACTTGATTGCATTCAATAACATTTTCACGAGTAAAATTATTATACAAACAGCTTTTTTTTTTTAACATTATAAATACATCAATAACTATCGTTCGTTTAAGTACGAGTCACGGATAACGTAATGACTGGATAAAATGGCCCGGAATAAAAAAAAAACGTCCATAAATTAATGAATTAGCAAATTATACCCAAGTTATTACGTATAGGCAGTAAAAAACTTTTCTTTAGAGGCATTTACGTATCGGACACGGTATAATTCTCAAGGTTTCATTTCAGAGCGATTCGACTGCGGTAATTAATAAAGCCGCTAAACTATCGTTAATTTGTATACGCGCGCGATAACTCGTTCAGCAGTAATATGGACATTTACTTATTTTTTTTAACACGCCATTCGGGTGATCATGTGCGATGAACTTATGAGAATTTTGAAAAAATGATGGAATCCAGTGTGAAATAAAGTATAACGTATGGCTAAAACAAATAAGCGCATTTCAATTAGACTACCCTATAAAAAAAATTACACTCGAAACGTTCAAATAGAACACGAGATGACATAAAGTGACTTCTGACTCGACTATAATTTCAAAGTGATTGCCGAAATGTATGCGGTTTTTCGCGTCCAAAACTCGAACCGGTTCGATAACGTGCGTTTAAAATAACTATTAATTTTAATTGCGTAAAGACTGGTGTTTTTCGAGTTATACTAAAACGTAATCGCGATCAGTATGTTTTTTTTTTTTATTATTACTGCTGTTTATACTATAGTTCAAATCAACGTTGCTTACGAGTTGTAAAATAGGTTTTTATTATGCGTTTAAAAAAAAAAAATGTAAAAAAACGAATAAGCACTTTTCTGCAGCGCAGACTCCCCCGGGGGAAAAACAAACATCCGGCCTAAACTCGTATCGTTTTCTCCTTACCCTTCGCGTTTCCTATTCGCGTGTGATAACTCGCGATATTTCATAACACCGAGACGGTGCTCTCGGACACGTCGTTTATAATCCTCGGAAAGTCTGCGAACGGTAAGAACACGTCACGATGTACAGGATGTCCCAAACGCATTTGTACATTTCGAAACTGGCGGAGGGTATTCTCGATTTTTTTTTTCAGATTCCGCGGAGAGCTACGAAGAACGTACACGGGTTAGGTTAGGTACGACGTTTTCATATTCATATCTTCAGCGAACACTTTGACGGCCTAACAACCGAGCTCGACCGGTTTTTCAAACGCAGCGCGATTTATCGTCGCCGCTACGCCAAACGACTGTTCTCGCCGTACCTCAAATTTGCTCCCTTGATTCCTTCCTTTTATTTTTTAATCGAGAAAGGCTGCGAATTAGCCCTGGGCCACGATAAACATTCGCGCGGATACCGCCGAAAGAATCGAAACCGCTGCGGGCCGTCCGGGAAGGTATCGAGACACAATAAAACCTGCCAACAGCGTTCGTTCGCCACGATACACCATGATCATGCTGAAATCGGACGAATACACCCTGTACCGACCGTGCCCGTTGATTTACGTGTGCGCGACGATATTCTGTGCGAACCCGTCCGTATCGTACAACGTTATGATATTTGCAGGGCAAATATTGACGCGAAAAGGCCGAGTCTAAAAATGCTTTTTTTTTTTTTTACCATATAACGTCCGATGCGTTGGGCGCGCGTGTATCGTAGTAACTCATCGGAAGGATGTCCGTGACGTTTTTACGTCCTTCTAATAATATAGCGTACAATAACACGGACCCTCGGCGCTGCGCGTGTCCGGGGGGGAAACGCTATCCGTTTTTTTTTCTCCATTTTTTTCTCCCCTTTACCGTACGCCCTTCGCGGCCGACGATCACGGGGTACGCATAGAATTACGTCGAAACGGCCAGCGTGCGATCCCCCGGTCCGAAACGCCAAAGAAACGTCATAACGCGCAACCGTACGTAATAATACGTACGCGTTGTCTGTTTGCAGTTTAATAATAACATGCGAATGTCCGTGACAGTCGAGCGATTTTTTTCTTTTCTCGAATATTAAAATAACAATAGTGTAACGGTCCGTAGCGATTTTCTCCACCGCTGCAAGCCGTGCGAGATCTCGAGGCTATATAGTGCGTATTCTTTTTTTCTTCTGTACCGTGCGATACGTGTCCTGAACCCGTTTTCGGGGCGACGGCAATACGAAATGTTATTATACGAAAACGGTCAACCGGGTGAAACGTGTTGTATAGCGTACCGAGAATGTGGCGCAAAAACAAAACGAAAGCGCCGGGATCGCGGGTAGTTTGACGGCGTCTAAAGGTAGGTACACACGTAGAGGAAATCCTCAAGGCTTGGACTGCGCAGTCCAAACCTTGAGGATTTCCTCTACGTGTATAGGGTCAGCCTTGAGGCCCATGTCGGCCCGCACAGTCCAAAAATCCTTTTCGAAATTTCAAAAGGAAAAACTGCACGGGCCGGACTGTGCAGTTAAAAGTTAAAACAGATAAACAAAACAAATAAAATCCTCGATTAATTCCCGCGCGTGTGGCTGCGAGGCATTTCCTTGAGGAATGGCATTGAGGATTTGTACTCGAGGATTTCCTCTACGTGTGTACCTACCTTAAGACTGAGCTTCGGGCGGGTATCTTAGAAATCGGGGTTTAAACGCGTTATTTAATAATATCGGAAAGCAACGACGTATCGCCTCAGAACGCTCGACGACAGCTCAGCCGTCGTCTGGCACGCGTGGTGGCAAAAACAAATTTAAACACTTTTATCACGTCTCTCTCGCGCTGTCGTAAAAATATTCGGCTCGATCTTTAATTTGGACATTACAGTCAAAAAACCGATGAATGCGTTTGCCGCGATTGTTTGTACGGCCCCCGTAAGCGATACACGGCCGCCGCTCGGGACGAAACAACAACGCGAAATCGGCCGAAAATCGTGCGAACCGATTTTCTAAATTTTTTTCGACCCACATATTTTCCCGTATTGAACGTAAAAACTAGAGGTTTTACGGGACGGGGCGTGAAATGCGAAAAATTCAAAATTATCAGAGTTCTATAACGAGTCTGTCGAAATGTCACCGGTAAACTGCGTTTGGCTCGACGACGACGCGTTATACGAACGCAAAAAAACGGTATACTGTTTTACGATGTTGAGTTTTTGACAATGTTTTTTTATGATGTGAAATCCCAGTTGTTTTTCGGCCGCAGACGAAGAACGAATTCCCGGTCGAATTTACATTTCGAACGACCGGCCCCGGGGACGCTGCCCGGGACGATCGCGCCCGAGTTACCATTAATTCCCGGCCGCGCGCGTGGTCGAATTTATCGTAGCCGACCGCTCGATTACCCGCTACGTACGGGGGCCGCCACACCCTCGCGCGTCCCCGAATTCGCGGGTCGGGTGCCGTCGAGATAATACTACTCGAAAGTAAAAACAAAAAGCGTAAAGTATAGGAGTCGCGGTTCAAACTGTTCACATCTATATCCGTAGGCAACGATACGTTCGAAAATGCGATTCTGAACGAGCTCTGCAGTAGTGTACGTTCTGGAAAAAACAAAATTAAACTACGAAAATCCGCGTACAAAGAATATCACTTTCGTACAACGCGTGCAAATTTCAAACCGTTTGGACCGTTATTCGAGGAGTTACTACGATTTTGGTATCGACTGCACGAAGCAGTGCAAGTTTTTCAACACTTTTTCACGTTCGGAATGTATTTCTTAATTTTTTTTTTTTTCAGATTTTGTCACTTTCTCTTTACGTTTCAATTCTTGACCAACAAACGTTCGTGAATCGTTTTCTAAAAATTTGTCAAACCGATCTTTGAAAAAATCGTGACTACAGATTTTCGAAATTTTTTAGTATCTTACGTATGCACCTTAGTGTTGACCTCGTGTTTCAAAACCGTTTATCGTAAATTAAATCTTTCGTCGAACGAAAACCACAATGAAAATGGAAATAAATTTTAGAGTTCTATACTTGGCTCAAAATTTTTCAAAATCACTTGAGACTTGGTCCAAGCCGGTATTTTATCGACTTAAATATTGCGGAAAACTTTCAGCTAGTTTTGGAAGTTACGGCCACAGTACTAAATCGATTGTGACGAAAAACACGTTTGCCGTGGTTTTTTACGTTTTTGGTCAAATTCGACCTACCACTTCTTTGATTATAACTAGAATTTCAGGCACCTCAAAGTACGTTTAGAGAGCCAAGACTTTTCATTAGAGGTATCCGACATCGGAGCATTCCTTTTACCTTAAAAGTGTTCACGTAGAAAAAAAAAAACATCACTGTAAAAACAATACATTCTTCGCTAACGCGCGGAATCTAAAATACTATCATAATCAAACGAACGCTTTGTTTTAACGTTTTCGAAAAATTGTCGTCTAAAATTTACCGATTTAAATTAATATCGTAATGTTTTTCCAAATTATGTACAAAAGCCGGAGAGGCAGATCGATGAATGCCGACGAACCATTAATAATTATTATACGAATGCGAATACCCATTCGTGAATATACTTCTATTATTGAAATATTTAGATTTTTTTTTTTCTCCCCTCGATCGTATCTAACCGTTCCCGTGTATAATGTTCATAACCGTATACGTACAATATTACGGTACCAAAAAACGGATTCGTATCGTTTGAAAAGGTTTCGCGAGACCGTAACTCACACACGAGTTCTCATTTATCATACCTACGATATTATTACAAACAACGTCCGATCGAATCATAACTGCACAACGATCGCCGTCGAAACCGTTCGTAAACGGTGGCCGCAAACGATTTTTATTTTTCCCCTCCGAACCGCTTCCCTTTCCCGTCGATCAATTCGCCTAATTACCCGGCACACAACCCTTCCGGCCGGAAAATAATAATAATAATAACGAAACGACGAAAAAATCCATCATTCAAACCAAACTCTCCGATCGAAACCGTCGTAACACCCCGAAAAGAATTACAAAAAATTAATATTCCCTGGAGGCTTTATACCGGCCGCGATTATTTCGGGGCGTTTTTTTTTTTTTTTTTACATCTGTCTTTTTTCCGCTGCCACGGTTCCGAACGGTTCGCGATAACGATAAACGTCAGGCGCGAACTTCACTCATTGTAACTCAACTCGGACGACATTTCGTTTTCGCCAAAATTGAATATTTTCTCGCGCGATATATTGCTGGACACTCGCAGTCTGTTCTTCGTACGAAGAAAACGTCCGCTCCGTACGCACTTGGGGGTGTACGTATTATTTTCGCGAGAAACGATAGCAAACGGCGACGAAAAAATACGCGGAAACGTTTGCCGGACGGCCAAAATACAAAACAAAAAAACAATAGTTGGACGGGGTAGCGGCGACCACGCTTTGGGCGGTTCACCAGTTTAGAGGTTGTGGCTTAAACGCATTGTTGTTTTGTGTCTGAAAGAAATATAGATAGACCGTCACCTTCGATTCCGAGCGAGCTCTGCATACGTCCCGGTGAAAACGTTTGATGTGTCGTGTAAAAGTTTCAGATCGGCTCGATATTTCTTTTGGATGTTATGATCAAGAAAATCTAAATCGATGAGTAATAAATTTCTAAATTTTTTACACACATAATATGTAAAACCGTCTTGCTTGGACTGTATTAAAGTTATAAACATAAAAACTAGTGGTTTATTGCGTAAAATTTCAAAGTTCCATAACTCTCTGAAAATTACCGAAATCGATTTTAGCAGTAATCTCGTAGTAATCCCTCCTTAATGACGTACATAAATTTCAAATCGAACTTTCGAAAATTTCACCGTTTTCGTTTTCTGCTCATAACTCAAAAAAAAAAAAAATCAAAACTTCAACAAACGTTTAACTGAAGTACCGTCTAAGATAAATTATCTATCTTTTGAGGTGTCGAACGTTAAAATCAGAGCGGTCATTCTACTAGAGAAAGTGATCACAAAAATAACAATAAATGGACGTGTAAAAACACGTTTCCCGTAATTAATTGTCGCTCCCATAAGAAATACACGGCCTCCCGAGATAACAAAAATTTCAAAGTTCCATAACTCGATTAAAAATTTCACTCGTATAACCTTTCCTAATTATGTATATAAATTTCAAGTGGACCGAAGCAATTTCGAAAATTGGGTCGTTTTCGTTTTTTCCTAAGAACTTAAAAATAACCAACGTTTCAAAAAACGCTTAAAATAAACTACCATCTCGGATCAACTATCTGTCTTTTACGGTATCCGACGTTAAAATCTGAGCAGTTATTGTACCCAAAAAGTGTTCACAGAGAAAAAAAAAACACATCATTGTAAAAACAATAATACATTGACGCTCAGAATCTAAAAGAAAAATTGAATGAAATTCCGCAATACTCTCGTGCCGAGAAAGCCCCCTCGCATGAACCTGTGGGCCTCGTTGATAATACTTTTGGGTTTGTCGTGCAAAAAAAAGAAAATTTTGTAGAAAAATTGTTCTACTATAAATTATAGTAACGTCGTCACTGTAATAGACATGCAGCTGGTTAATGATGAATCGTTGACGTTTAATAAGACATTTTAAGTTTTGATGTATAACGGTTAAATTGTTATTACACAATAATAATTGTACTACAAGGTTTAGTTATTGTCAAGCGAGACAACGCGTACATAGGTCAAATACTGTG
This sequence comes from Hormaphis cornu, assembly GCA_017140985.1. Lineage (NCBI taxonomy): Eukaryota > Metazoa > Arthropoda > Insecta > Hemiptera > Hormaphididae > Hormaphis > Hormaphis cornu. The sequence continues at coordinate 33,507,725 of CM029359.1, forward strand.
AACTAGTATACAAAATGAATTAAGTTTGATAAAAAAAAACATCTAAAATCATTCCGTATTTTTTTTTCTCTCTCGTCAATGCCATGACGACAAAAGCAGCACCGCTCGTATGGGGCCGTGATGTCGGCAAAGGCGCTGATGTTTGTACGTCTCTTTTTCGGTGAGCAGGACACGTACCCCGGCCGCGGCGTTCGGTAAGTGGCAAGTTTTGAGCGAGACGGGGGTGACAGTGTCCTTTGACAATGTGCGCGCAAGTAATAAATCATTACAGGATCGTTTGACTCGGGGAATTCTAATTTTAAAATATTTTTAGTACATTCACACGTCTTCTGAAACGTTTCAACAATGTGAAAAATACATTCTTGACAATAGTAATAATTGCAGGAAGATCATCAGATTGTTGTACGTTTGATTCGATGAACTTTTACGGAATCGTATTAAAATATAAACACCGGAGTGATCGCTACACCAATTCGAGTAAAAGATACACCGTCTCTTTTTAACAGACTTCGAAACAGGAGGAGGTTCTATGTTTCACTCGGAGTAGGAATGTATGTTCTTCTTGATTGTTCCGCCAATGAACCGATTTTGATCGTTCTCTTTTTAGCTGATAATGTAACGTTAGGGTAACAAACGTCTATTTTGAGTTGCAAACGACACGCGGTATGAACTGTGTGAACACAGAGAGCAATCCAAAATTCCACTAAAAACTACGAGACAAAAAAAAAAATTCAACAATTAAATCATACGGACTTCAAAAAACTGAAAAAAAAAAGCGTAAAACAATTACAATAAAAACAGTAACGAAACCGACGGATCTTTTCAAAAATCCCGACACAAGACTCGACACGTCTGAAATTTTACTGACCTTTCGTTTTGATACGGGGAAGATTTCAAAGCCAGTCGGTCTTTAAGCTCTGGACAGGGGTCGGATACATTTACCTGCCTTTCGATATGGGGATCTTAACCGCATCATGGTCCAGCGGATTTTTTCACGGGAGATACGAACAACTATTGTTTCTCGACTTCAACGGCTAGACGAAACAGCGGCGAATTACTATTGTGGATTTCCAGGGAATATATCTCGCGGTACGAAAACACGCAAAGACCTGCAGTATTGTTTGCGAGTCACTCGACGTTTCGCTCCGCTCTCTTCATAATCGGACAAAAGACAAAACATGTCACCGACACACACCTCTCGTCACGCGACCGTCTCGTGTGTTTTCGTTTCGGTACATTCGTAAACGTCGTTTTTTCCCGGCTTTGGCGGTGTACGTCAAAAAAAAACGTGTAATACAAACTCGAACAACAATAACGTTAATTCGCAATGAAATCCGAACTCGCGCGGTCGGTCCGGACGTTGTTGAACCGCGCGACGGGATCCGCTGGAAATCGGGTGGTCACCTACTATTACTACCAGTGTTTTTACGACCGGACCTTTAGCGCGACGCGTTTTGCGCAAACGGAATTTTCCGACGGAATAAACCGTCGACGTCACGGCTGCGCAATGATACTTATAATAATAAGCCGTGGCCAGAAAAGACTTTTGTCCACTTTTATTTACAACAGTGTAGGACACGATGATAGTACGGCGTTTTTCCAAAGTACCGGACTCTCAGTGTTATTAACACGTCACACACGTTGTACACATTGTCGCGGTATGGTCATCATTTTCCTTGTCCGCAAACGATCGGAGTAAATTTTCGATGCGCGGATCACTAAACGTCGCTAGAGAACGAGACGGAAAACGTCCACGGGATAACACGTACTATTCCTTTGGACGACGTGCGCCCGGACACGCGTTTCTCGTAAAAACCAAGGCTGTTAAAGCGTTAAAATGTAGTTGGCGTACGATTTTATCTCGCCAGTCCACGCGACTCGTTCAACGTATTTTGTTTTCTGTCCGACTGATACTATAATTGGTTCGTGATTTCCGGACACGCGGGACGCGATGTCTCGACACGACCGACGTAAGAAGCTTACCCGCCATCAACGTATATATTAATAGAGCTATTGATTATTCGTCTACTACAACCTCGAAGAAAACAAAAAAAAATCGCGTCAGCTCGATAAAACTCGAGTGAAAATCGTCCGCGGGTCGACGACACGTATATCGCGACCACACAATAACGTCGTTACGGAAGAAAATCAGCCGACTGTACCGGAAAACTCACCGCTCACACAACACCGCGCTCCCGCCCTCGCCACTCGCGTCACGTGCCAAAACTTCCGTCAACTTTTCCACTTCACCGCGCGGCGGACGTAATGAAAACTTATCGATCCCCGTCCCCGGAGCGACGTGATTCTCCTTGACCGAGCAACGGTTGTTTTTTCCTCGTCCCCGAAACGATTTTCCCCTGCGGTTTGGTACGGTTAGACGATGGTATAACAGTAATAAAATCGAAAATCGGTCATCAGGTTCGCGGTGAATCGCCACCCCACGTCCTGCACCACCATCTACGTTTCTGGCGTTTTCTACGTTCTCGACCCGAAAACGCGACCGAATTGACGTTTAATTGGTTCAGTACGGACGATGAAAAACGAACCGGATGAAACTTTCGACGGGTGTAAAACGAAAACTGCCGGTACAACTCGTATTGTTCACGGTAATACGACACACGTGGTTTCGGGAAAACGATCTACGGGTGTTCCGAGACGACTGAGTATCTATATAGCGTTAGGTTAGGATATAACCCGGGAAG
>CM029359.1:33515426-33621974 GCA_017140985.1 Hormaphis cornu
ATTACTCAACGTTCAAAAATCATACCTACCAAGAGCAAATGTCGTGTGATCGACGCTTTTTAACTACCCAATGTAGTAAATTCATGTTTCAACCACGTTGTTGTTGTACTGTTACTAGAAATGACAAACAATTACCGTCGTACAGCCGTCGTCGATGTTTGTATTACGAGTACGAACGTGACTCGTTTGCACTTTTTCAAAACTCTTTCCGCCTAAAACTGTTTGTTCCAGTCGAGAAACGAAATAAATTTTAATTTCGTTCCAGTGGAATTGTGTCGAGCGCTCTTTGCTACGAAAACAATAATAATAATCGTAATTATTTTGCTTTAATTTCGGCGAAGCCTGCAAACGGCCGAACGTGAAATGTTGGAAACGGATCGACGAAACCTTCGCCGCGCGTGCAAACTAGAATCAGAAGATAAGAAGTATATACCACGTACCTACGCGCTGTTTGTCGGCGTTTACATTTTCCCTTCGCAACAGAAAAACAGTCAATTTTCGTTTTTCTCTCTTTCTCACTCTCTGGAAAAAGTAAAACGAGTTCCGAATAACTAAGCGTTATACACGAAAACGGTCAAATCTATTCGTACCCGCGATCTTCGTCGCCCGCGGACTAGGGTAATATATTATTATCGTCACATTTTGTACGACTATAATACACGTCTCCGCTCGTATTGTACACCACGCCTGTAGTGTTATCGTGATGTATTGTCGCGCTGCAGAATGGCGCCGACTACACTCAAAACGTCATTATACACGCATTATGTACATATTATTGTTGTTGTTGTTGTTGTGATGCGGGACCGAAACGATCGCAGGTGTTTTCTGTTTTTAATCTAGAGGGCTTGCACTAATAATGGCGGCAGCGATACCGGTGTGCGCGGCGAACGAGGGGAAAAACGGTGGTCGCAAAAAAATACATTTCACCTTTTGCATCATTTGCATGACAAACGTTCATACCCGGCGTTTGAAGTATTCGAAACGCTTGACGAAATCAAACGTTTTTCTTTTCAATTACGGCCGCATCACGTTGCGTTTCCCAGCAATATAAAAAAAATGAATTTATGCTGTTTGTTTTTCGGTATACTCTGAAAACGACTGGACTTTTATACAGGTACCGTGATCGGGAAAAACAAACTTTTCCGACGATAGAAGGTGTCGTGAAATAACATTTTTTAAAGTTTCATGTTCCACACGTTCTTGACGCGTTCGTTTTAATTTTTTTTTTTATTCTATTAGTTCTAACGAAATAAACCGTCAACGAGACGGAGTAATGATGGACAAGTCGAGGAAATAGTGGAACCGAGAACTTTTATAATCACTTTTCGTGCGCCGGCCTCGCGCGCTGGAAACGTTTGGAAACCAGAACCTTAATAACCAGAAAAAACTAACGGTCGGAACTCAACGACCGAACAACGCTTTAAAGGTTTCGCCAAAGGCGGTACAACAACAAGATACTAGTAGTCTGAACCGATTTTCAACTGTTGTTTCGCGCACGATTTCTGTCGGCCGTTCCACCACAGGCGCAACTAGGGGGGCGCAAAAGGGCCTTTAGCACCCCTGAGTTCAAATTTAGCACCCCCTGTTATTTCAAGTACTCGTATAATAACAATTACAGTGAAATACCGTCAACGTTATATTATTTTAGGTACTTAATTTTAGCACCCCCCCATATTTTTTAGCTCTAGTCGCGCCTATGCGTTCCACGTGTAGTATCGAACAAAACGACATATATAGATATACCGTCGAGATTGGGGGGCGTCCTTTTCGAAAACAAAAGAAATCGCGATTCTCGTGCGAGCGCCCGAAGAATTCGCCGTTTGAGAATATTTTATAGTATCGTGTGTGTTCCGCGAAAGGTTGCCCCGTCGTCGCCGGTGCATTATTATTTGTCGTCGTTGTTGGGAGGAGGGAAAAACAAACGGTCGACCGCATACCCCAAAACCGGAATTACTGTGTGCTACACAGCAGCAGCAGCACGGTCCGGCTGTGTTTTATATACATTATTTTCCGTCGTAGGATCGCATTTTTTTATTATTATTATTTTGTTTTATATCATCGTCGTTTTTATTACGGTCGCGGTATAACAACATCCTTTTTAGTCCGTAAAACCGACTCGACCGGACTCCTGCGGGGCTAACGACTCGATACCGGCGCGGCATTTTTACGGCGTTTTCGAAAGGGGTTTTTTTTTGTTCCTGTCGTCGTTTTATTCCGTCTAGGTTTTTTTTCCCCTCTTCCATCGACGAGAACGTTTGCACGGCGTACGAAATCATTCACGAGCACAACGCAACATAATAATACGCGAGGTCGGCGTTTCGGTCCGTGCGAAAAAAATCCTTAAAAGTATATATAGTCTCATTCGTTTGATTTTCCAACGTTCACGACGTGCAACGTTTGATGGCGAGAGAAGGCCTCATCGACCGGACCCACTAGAAAACTTGGCTCGTCGATTTTTCGATTTGCGCAACAAAAAAAAGGGGGCTGAAGGTTGGTCTCTTTTTCAAAACCCAATTCGCACGAATCGAATCAACTGTCGAAACGGTGAGATTATAACGGTGTTGTTTCGATGAAATACGTATAACATTTTAAATCGCTGAAATATCTCACGATTAAAACAAAAAATGAATTACTTTTACAGTGGAGTCGGTCACCGGTGGGTTAAAAATTTGAATTCAATATTATCTCTACAATATTATGTTCGAACTGTGAGTGCTGCGCGCGCGTTGTAAACTTCAAAGTATTATTATATTGGATACTTTATCACGATTCATTCGTATGCGAGTTTCAATTTAACTGAACGATTTTTAAAAACGTTTCCAAAACACAACGTAACGAAACAATTTCAATGTAAAAAACGTTCGTTACAATTTTTTTTGAAATTGTTCAACCTAGTACAAAAATATACAACGTAGACCGTACGTATCAAGAATCCGAATCGAAAACTTGCAGGTTTTACGAAATTGTAGGTACCTACTGCGAAAATTCGGATTTCGAATAACGTTGGACCGTTGTTTAAAAAAAAAATGCTTTAAATTCAGTACCATCTCGGGTTGGCGGCAACATTCGTATAGGGAATTTTATTCGTGTGTATCGTATAATTATTATTATTTATTTTATATTTTAAAAATTATTATCGTAAAACCCAACATAATTTCCAGTTTAGATAACCCTTTTTTTTTATAATAAGAGTTGTTTGTTAGGAAAAAGGCTCGTTATCAAAAACAGACACATATTTTTAATCCCGGAGCTGCTTTGTAACATAACCCGAGTTTGCCGGGTTAAATCTTGATTCGCACCGCAGAAATAGTCGTACGTTTCCTCTTTCCACTCTTCTCATTCGGCTACTGGCCTCGAATATCATTTTAAATCTTATGAATCCGAGTGATATCATCACCGTTATTAACGTACAATATTAGTCTTCTCTGAAATTCGTTCCGATTTAAAAATAAAATCCGAAAATTGTTTACTATGCTGTATAATTCATTTAACACGCGTTTACATTGGTTTGCGTTCTAATTCAATGTTGTATTACAATGGTCATATTTTAAGTTCAAAACGTATAAGTAAATTAAAAAATAAAATACGATTATTCCGGGCTGCGGTTCGATTGGTTTTGATTTTTTAATCTCCTTTCCATGTGATCGGAACGAACCGTGCGATAATGATTTCCCATGTTCGAAATCCAAATATCATCGGAATTTTTAAAAATTATTCGGACGTACACGCTGTGAAAGATAAAAAATTAGTAAAAGCTACTCACTTACAGTGAATCTTTTTAAATACTGATAATCCCGAACGTGCTATTCGATCTGTTTCATACTGTAATCATTTCGATAGTGGACTCAAATGTTACTTTAGCTGACGAATTTTTTGAAAATCACTCGAAATCAAAAATGCAGCAATTTCCGAAAGTCGTACGGCTTAAAAACTACTTCGAGTTCGGCACGGAACGAACTAACGTATATGTTAGGTACAAAAAAACCAAATTGAAACCGATTTTCACAAACTTTTTTGGTGACTCGTAAAATTTCGGAATGTTCGAATTCGTAGGTATTTACCGTTTTTGAATTACGGAAATTGAAAAATGTAGCTTACAAGCCGAGAACATTTACAGGCACGACACGTTTGTTTAGAAACAGTTTAAAAATGTTAGTAACCACGATTTTCGGTACGTATTATTATTTCATTCCGGTCTTCTAATCGACGGATTCGATTTAGAACGTATGACGATTTTGTCGAACGTCTGATTCTCTCGCCCCAGAATCGCGATTTTCAAATTTTATACTAACCGCCCAACTGCGATTCGCTACAACTGGCCACCCAAATGATTGCGTTACGTATACAATTCTTCACGTCGTGTTCGATTTATTTTTTCTATATTATGAAATAATATAGTATTTACACACGATTCCTCGTCGTCGTCTTTGCCGTTTCGATCGCAGAGGTCGTTTTAATTGACATTATTTTCACCTCGAACGACGTGTAACCGCTGTTTTTTTTTAAAAAAAATTTCAACAGTTAAATAACACGCATGTTGCCGTTCGCTGTTAATACCGTTCGAGAGTAAAGCGTGTGACTCGGAATACAATGCACGATCGCACGATAAATCGTTTGTTTCGAATCGTAATATTATAAACATACGCGTGCGATGAAATGCAAAAGAAAAAAAAAAGCGTTCTCTAAAAAGAAACCACGCGATTGTGACCGATGTATATTATATTATATTTATAGTGTACAGCCGGCATTCGATAGTGTGTGTTGCAAAACAATATTTTAATTAATCACGTGAAATGCGTTTTTATTGCTTTCTTATAAATTTTTTGTCGTTTTTTCCAAACACGTTTCTTGCGATATTTTTACACACACTATACGTCGTACGCATAAGTCTCGTACGAGATTCGTAACGTTATATGCCGCGTACAGGAAACGGGTTCTGTACAACATATAATGTATATTGTGTGTGTTCTGCTGCGAGTGCGATTTGTCGAGGGTATTCGACGGGAACGAGTGAAAGTATAATATTAGAATATTTCTGAAGCACTCGTGAAGCACACGCTCTTTTGAACGATAAAGGGTGAAATTTCAGCGTACTCGAGGCTTTCAATTTTTTTCCACATCGACATTCTCGACGATTAATATTTTTTCAAAGCCGAATCGTACCGATCTCGCGATACACGCGTCACAAAAAAATATTGATCGCGTATAAAAAAAAAAAAACATTAATAAATTCGTACTATGGTATCATACCATTCAAAACTGGACATCGTTTAAAATGTCACCGTAAGATTACATTTATTTCTGTCGTTGAAATATTATAAACGCGAAAATCTCGATGGAAATTCGTTTTACGATAATCTAATATCGTGAAGAGCTTGATTTGAACAATTATTATTTTAGTCACATTAAGTGTAAACACATTGATTACATGAAGTATAAAACATTTTAACCAACGACATTTTTAATTTTTTTTAGTCTTATTGAAAAGTTGTGGTATTCTTTTATCTTGTTATTACTTTATGTTAAAACGTATGAAAAAGATAAACACTATGTGATTAAACACACGTAAAACACGGAATATACGGTTTGAAAAATAACATTAATATGATTTATCGAAGGGTGTGTACGAGTATTATCGTGCTTACACGAGTTCTAAAAGCGTCCTTTAAACGCGTACGACAAAATCGTCCCGTCCTTGTACACTTGTAAACGCTCTAAACGTGCAGTTGACGCACGTATTACAAGGCGCTGCGGCCGAAACGTGCAAACGAAAAGAAACACGTGTGGTGTAAACTCGTGAAACTCGATTGTAGAGGCCACGTTTCAAAAACATAAATCGTGTACTGTGAAAAATTGTCGAGCACTGGCGTTTCGCGACTGAAATACGACGAAAAGCAATTATTATTTTACACGAATTGTGCGTGCACACAAATATAATGTATGGGGATATATTATATTTTTTTTTGGATCTCGTTTCCTGAAAATTTCACGTCTCTAAGACGAAACATCGTTTGTAATATTCAAAAAAAAAAAAAGCCTGGATCACTTTAGGTCGCGTGGGTATAGTTTGACGGAGTACGCTTTGGGTTGATCACTCGTTCGGGGGGAGTTGTGGTTCGATCGTATTGTCATCGAAAATACGAGCGAGCTTAGTTTTCTATAGTTATTTCAGCTTCTTCCCATCATTATTACGGATGCAATGGAAAACAAAAAAAAACGATGTAACCGTAAAAAACACATTTCCCGAAGCGTTTCTCCGAAGTATCTGCAAAGTTTCCGCCGAGGTTTTACACGGCTGTAACTTTTTCAATTTTCAACTTTCAAGTTACAATCACGGTTCAGAGGCCTTTCGTTAGACCGTAAGAGCGTTCCTCAATGTCGTTCACAGAAAAACGAAAAAAATACACCGTTATAAAAACAAACGTTGACGCTCAGAATCCAAAAACGATTCGCAGTAGTGGATCGAACGGTTCAAAAACATTTTCTTTCACTAGGGGGCGCAAAGTATTTGTACGACTAAAAAAAAAACTCCTAAACCGTCCTCCTATCGACGTGCGTACTACCATGCGTGTACAGCCGAGTTTAAGCTCGTCGTACTATACAATAATAATAATGTAATGTTTGTTCAACTAAAACGTTTCCGCGCGTGCATAATAATAATACTCGGTATAAACGAATTAAAACGTTATGCAAATGTTCGGTTTCGGAGGCGTGTATAATTTAGGGTCGTAAAACAGTCCCGAGGGTATTTCGAAACGAATTCGGTTAGGTAAAATCAAAATAAAGTATAAACCGAATTTTTTTTTGTTTAAAAGCGTACGAGTTATATTTTTTTATCGTGCTTGTCGTTTTACCGATACTTTTTCAACCGTCACCACACGAAAAACCAATTTCCTCTCGGCACACAACAACAATAACGCGCCAACATTATTCGTGGTGGTTAATTTTCCATCCTTAAATACGCGCTACGGTTTTAGCGTTTCGTCCGGACGATATGGACGGGACGGCGAGCGTTTTTGAAGCGCGTCCTTTTTTCCATCCAAAAAAAACGTTTATTTTTTTTAACAAAAAACGTGTTCTGCTGCGCGTACGTCTCGTAAAACCGCTCGCACCCGAATCGTCGACAAACATCATCGTTATTTCCAGTTTTCGTTAGGTTTTTTTGTTCATATAATCGTAGTCGCGTTTACGCCACGACGCGTCACCGCGATGTGATGGATTATTCACCACGTATTGCGCACGCACAAAAGTGCGGCCAACGGTTTTTCTTACTGGCGTGCGCGATAACAGGGGTGGGCCAGTCGGAAAAAACTGATAATCGATTTTTTAACGTGAATAATTCACGACGAACCTATTCCTGCCGCTAAAGTACGTACGTATACAATACTATTGTAACAGGTATTATATGAATGCTACGTCTGGCAGGTGTTGTATACGGAATGGATTTTTACACATTCTTCGTATAACGACGCGTATTCGTGACCGATCGTTCGTATACTCGACGAAGTGTATCCGAGAGAGGGTCCGTCGAGTTTACGCGTTTCCGTAGGTACGTTTCCACCTATAATACACATTGATTCGAAAAAATGAAATAGTGTGTACACTCTCTTTCACCCAAGTCGCTCGAGTACCGACTTATTCGTGATTTCGTTTTGGTAAAGCAATACGGTTACGACGTACAAGACGGTGTTTCCGTCGCAGGTGAAATCGCTCGATGCTGACCTAACAAAGCGGGTTTGGCTTTCGAAAACGCCGCGAATTCTGCGCGCGCGCCTCCGTAACACCCAGTGACCCGCGGGGGTCGAAATTTTCCAAAACCTGACCTAATCGTCTGTTAAAAATAAATGTTTTCGCAGGAATCTCGAAGGTTTGTAGGGTTTGTATTGGTTCTAAGGGCCCGACAAAATTCCACACGGACAAGGGCGGTGATGAAACGTGGACCGGGGTCAGTGGCGTATTTACGGGGGGGGGTTCTCGGGTTCAAACCCCCCCCAGAACAAAAAAAAAGTTACTTTATACTAAATAATTAATATTTAATTACTGGTTTTCTGATAATTTAATGATGTAGATAGACTGTCAATATAAATATAAATAATTTGTATTCATTCTATCTCTTTATTCCTTGTTTCAAAGTAAGATGAAATAAATAAGCTTTATCATATGACTTTTAAAAATTTTAAAACCCCCCCCAAGAAATTATTGAAAATACGCCACTGACCGGGGTGAACCGTTCGGCCGAAAACGAACTACCCCCGGGTCGCTACCGTCGTGCCGCGTTATACCGTGTGAACGATTTTCCGTCCGAATAGTGCGCGAGAACGTTTTCCGGCTGCAGCGACGCGCGGTAGGTACACGGAAAAATTACGGTATTTTACGGCCGTCGGCACGGAAAATCGCTCTCGAACGCAGCTAAAAAAAAATCGCTCGTAATTTACATCGGAATAAATAATGACGGGGCGATAAGACTCACTTTACTTTTTTCCACACACACGCGAAAACGGGGCCCTCTCGCGCGAACTTATCGTTTCTCACCTCCGGTGTCTCGATCGACGACGAAAAATCGATCGTTCGTCGTGACGTACCTATCTATTATAATGGACCGACGGCCGGTTTTTATTTTTCGCACGTAGCCGCCCGTTACAGTGATTGAAATGGTTCACGGCCAACCGTGTCTAAAATTTTGAATTCAGACGAACCCTCGCCGCTCGAAATCGTATCAAACATAAAGCAATCCCGTTCTATCTGTATGTGTGTTGATGATTTGAAACGTCCGGGAACAACGGCTATAAATTCCGATTTTTCATTACCTATTTAAAAACGTTAAAAAAAAAACCTTACTCTTCGACGGACCAGTGCGTTATTAGAAAAAAATAAAACTACATTTTCGCGTCTTAGAATGGAATGGAAAAATTCGATAAATTATTGTTCCCTGCAACCGCAACGTGTTTTATATTCCTCGTTGTAGTTCCTTCATTGACGAAAACAAACGAATGCGTGTTTCGTTATAAACATTCGTGTTTAAAAAAAATGTGTTTTCTATGCTTACTGTTTATTTACCGAACGACGGTACACAGATAACGTGATGGTTTGTATATTTTCAAAAAAATAATGTTCCTATATCGACGTAGTATGTTTTTTCACCAGCTGTTTTGAACAAATTTTAAAACGAAATAGAAGGAATTACCTAACCTAACCTCTATTTGTATAGTTCAAGAGTAATTTTGAAAAACTTTTCACGTACTGGTCTCCCTGAAATATTATATCTGAAAACTCGATATCGCCATGAGCCAACCAGTCATAATAATATGCGTAAAACGTTTTTTTTTTTTATGAAAATGGAGTTCATATCATGCGAAACCGCAAATCGATCGTTTTGGTCGGCGTTAGAAATGTTTTTAAGTGCTTGGATTTCGTAACGTATCGTCGAATTAAAAATAAACATTTTTGAAAACTACACACGAGACGTATAAACGGCGTATCTCGTATATTGTAAATATGCGCGCGATGGATGCTGAAAAACCGGAGCGAAACGTCTTTCTTTGTAATTCGATCGTTGCAGAAGTATCAAAACTTTTAAAGGTGGAACCGTTTTCCGTTGTAACTATAAAGTTATATTTTTTCAATTTTCGTTTTGAATACGGTCCAAACTCGTGATTGTGTTAACAAAACGTATATTGGACTTTTGGGAGCATTAAATACTTTAATTTCAATACCACAAATGCATATTATTAAAAACGTCGTTTATTGTGTTTTCGTGACTGCAGTGATTACACACCATCAACGCACTAACGAGTTACACTATTAAAGGCAAGAATTCAAAACCCGTTTTTATCGATAAATAAGTTTTCGTAATAATTTATAGTAAAAATATCGTACCTTATATATATATATAGTTTCGATAATTAGATTAAATTCTTTAAATGTAAATATGTACATAAATCGAGAAAAAATGTTCGTTCACGTTTATAAAAAACCAAAAGCGTATTTTATTTCGACAGGTATGAAACACGTTTGTTCGTCGTGCACTTTTTAAAGTGCGAGTGTTGTATACAAATGTACCTAAAATTACATTACTATTCAGCCATTTCGTACTATTATTATAACGTCGCGTTGTGCACGTTTCCCAAGTGGACAACTATTATCGTATAATATTCAAACGTGTTCGAGAAAAAAATGAATCCATCAATGGTCCACCCCGAGGTCTTTTCATCCCTCGAACAACACGTCGTTTTAGTCCGTCCCTCGTCCGCGACCGTCTGGAATGTCGTCGATCCCATTATTATTCACACGTCCCGCTCGGTTCTGCGGGTAAACGGGATACCGTCGGCGTTCTCTGTGGGACAACACGCGGTAATGAAACGACTATTATTATTATTATAAATTTAAAATTATTATCACTATTATTGTTGGAGCGGAGACCGGACGGCAGGCGTGCGCACGTTTTTCCGATTCGGTCCTAATTGCGATTGGCTGCCGACAACGTAATATATAATATAATAAACGCGCGGTCCCCGAAAAAGTAATTCGATACGACGTTCCGGCGGTCCGTAATGGATGCACACATCTGCACGTCGAACGCGGGCACACAATACAATGTGAAGAGGGCCAAAGGGACCGAGCGAAATTTTTACTACTTTCCGAAACGAAATTCACCGCGAATCTCGCTACGGCACTTAAGTTTTGTTTTTTCTTTCTATGACGGTTATTACACGAGACAGAGGTAGGTTAGGTAGTCGACGAATCTAAGTATAAAAGTCAATAAACGTGCGATTCTAAAACTGTTTGATGTTTGGAGGTGCTTTTTATTTTGAAAATCGTATTAATTTTATTAGTTTTTACAGTGTAGACTGGGGGGCTGCAAGTTGACGCCGTCGTTATCGATATTTAACTGCGTATTCGTCCGAAATCACTAAAATTGTGTACAGACATTCTCCAAAGTCGTACAAAACGTTTTATGTTACCTTAGAAACGTAATCCGTAGTTGTTGTCAACGTACAGCTGCCATTATTCAACTTTCCCCGGGCAAGTTGACTATTCTCTTAAGGAAATTTAAAGAAATAAATGTTAAAATTAACATAAAATGTTTCTGATGACTTTTAAAAACGTCCATAGAAAACAATTTTAATCCGACACTTCAAGTTTTATAGACGGTTAACACCTTAGCGTCCTCAACTTGCCCCATTTTCCCCAATACGTATTCTTATCGACCGCGATGCGTTTAAACACGATTTTCGGTACACATCTCGTCACCCGACAATATATTGTAAGCTCTTGTAAGTTACTATGGTTTTTTTTTTTGCAGAAAAACATTTTTTGGACAATATAGTTACTATGCAGAAAAAAAGTTTTTCAAGTTCAATATATAGGAACGAAGTTTAAAAATTTATATATAAATAATTTATTTATAATTTACTTTAATAAAAGTGAATTTCATAAATATTCATCGAGATAGAACTTATTAAATGGAAAACTGATACTTTGAGAATCGAAAATTTTGTAAACAATGGTGCACTTAATCGCGATGATATAATAGGCTTTAAAACGGCCCGTTGAACACTTTGAGAAAAGGTTCTATAGACGTTCTATAAAAGTGAACACTAAACGATAATTATTCGTTGGACAGAATTGATTTGAACTCAATATTTTTGATATCAGAACGCATATTGTAAAACAAACGGTGGGAAGATGTTATATTTTTTTGAAATTTTAAACGGGTTTCCTGAATATATTCACCGTCGTTTTCGCAACTGTGCAGAATAAAGTACATAATATTATCGACAGAAACTGCACTATACGATTTGATAAACAGGTTTTAGAAAAATTAAATAATCCACACTGTATCTGAGTAAATTACACGGTGCTTTTGTCTTTGTACAACTAAATCGTTGCATTACTTTTCTGTAAAATTTTTTTTATACTGTACAGTTTATGTTTAATTCATCTTATACGACCGTATCTAGATAATTTCGTGCATACAAAAAGGAAAAAAAACATTGTGATGACACGCTCACGGTGTGATTTACCGCAGCTGAAACGCGTATCGTTTTTTTTTTTTTTCATACCGAATAATTTTCTCGGTCTAACGCGCCGTATCGTGGAAAAATCAACCCTTTCCCTAACGGGTTCTAGAAACGCGACCACCCCGATTAATTACGATAGTAATAATATTTATAATCTACACAGCGTGCTCGTGACACTTTCTCGTTCGGGGTAGCAAAAACGGATTAATAATTGTACCGATAATATTATTCGAAACCCCCCCGAGGGCTTTATTTATTTTTTTTTTTTAATTCGAACGTCCGTCCAACTCCCAGGGCGTCGCACGATAAACGATCCACAGCGGAAAAAGTATACGAATAAAAAACAACAAAAAAACGGAAAAAACGGATGATCGTTTATATCGAAAAACAAGTGTAAAAATAGAGGGAAAAAAAAAAGACGTTGGGCGAACGCTTTAATTTGTTCCGTCTAAATCAAAACCCGATGGACTATCTCGCTATCAACACACAAATTATACATGTAGCCAATATAATAAGGGCAGCGTCTTGGATGAAATATTTTTTTTTTATACTTTTTTTTTCCCACGAAAAATAACGTTTTTATCAAGATTCGCGCTTACTTTTCGCGGAACAATCAAATCATTTTACATCCACGATTGGCAGTCCTACGTTTATTTTGGCGACTCAACTTTATGTATCAAAGCGCAGTCCATAGGTTTATATCGGGGGTCCGTCGGGGGTCGGTGGTAACGTTCTTTGTCTGTATGGAGTTGTCACACGGTGTTTATTATGTTTAGTCAAACAACATCGTTGTTTGTAAAAATCGAGGTAAAATATAGGTTTTACTATCACAATAAAATGTGTCATTATGTTCTAAGTGTTCGATTTACTACGCAGACGTAGTTGATAATATTGGACCATCCGTGTTTTCCACAGTCGGACTACGAATTAAATTTAAAACGCGTTTTACTATCTTTCTTGTTTCGATTATAGACACGAGTAAGAGAGAAAAATTTGGAAAACGGTCTGGGGAAGACTTACAGATGGCCGTTACGTCGAAATCAGCACTTTAAAAGACATTGAAAAAAAATTTTTAACAGGTACCACATGGTAATTTTACCGATGAATAATAGTGGAAATTTTTTAAATATAGCGAAAAAAAAACATATTTTGTCGCAAAAGTTTCAAAACGATTCGAAACTTCTGCTACGACAACTGCGGTATTTCCAGCGTGGTAATTATTGTTACGTCCGTACCGCGAACAAATCGACACCGTGGTCGTGTTTGACTGTTTGAAAACGACTGTCGCAAATCCAAAATCGTTCGATCGAAATCGGTCCGCAAAAAATTCGACGGAAAACACATCAAAACTACACGAAGATATACAAAACGCTGTCGTGTAGTACTGGTGTTGTACAGAGGCACGTATCGTACGAACTATTGCGACTGTTATAAAAACGTGGTATTCGGATAGTTCAAATTTTCGTTGTTATCGTTGAAATATCCGTCCGCGGGTGTTCCTCCGTACGATTATGTCGTATATTTTATTATGTTATTGTAGAAAACGTACAAAAAAGAGTGTGTAGAAATGCCAGTCCATAATGTGATGATGTTATGTATTGTGTGTACACAAATAATATTACATTGAATAGTGCTTTTCAAATACGACGATCGTGAAATCTATTCTCGCCGAAGTCGCCGTATACACTCTGCCCCCCGTCAATCGTACCCGTACTACTACTGCACCGCGCAGCGGGCGCAAGCGGGCGAAACGCGCTGAAATAATAATATGTCAAATCCTTTTGAATCACTTTTTTTTCTTTTTTTTTTTCGCAACGTCTCCGCAGTTCCTACGATATTGTACAGTCGAACGTTTCGTTCTCATATTATTGCACGAACAACACCACGGTGTATACATAGTGGTCGTATCGCCGCCATTGTATAATACTCGTATAATACAGGACGGACTGATAATAATAATTTCGGAAAAAATCAATCATGGAACGATCGAAAAATACGACGCAGTCCTACGCCGTAGAACTAAAACTTTACACTTCAAACACTGCGGTTTTCCTCGTTGATCGAATGTATAGGACGCGTGAAAGTTTCGCGCTCGCGTATAAAAAAATTAGTTGTTTTCTTATAAAAAAAAAAAATTAGTTACTAAAAGAGACAAAAAGAAGGATGCGATAAACATTTAACTGCTGTTTTGATCGTATTATTTACGGTACATTTCCTACTAAAAGAAAAATCATAAAACTTATGAGACACAGATTATTAGAGTTTTCGTAAAGCAAACAAATTTTTTTATTTACAAACACACGAAGACCCGACTGAATTAAGATTTAAAAAAATCAATTTGTCCGTCACTAGCCGTCGTTCTGTTTATAGGAGCGGATGAATAAATTTTCGATTGATGGCCTAAATAGCTCTACGTTGAAGAACAAAAAAATTTGAAAAAACTCAATAGCTCAGAAAACAAATCCATTTAGTAGTCTGAACAAGAATTTTGGATCATTAATGTTCCTTGTGTTTGATACACTCGGGACTTTTAGGCAAACGAGGAAAACGTGTTATGTTTAAAAGACACGAAACGAAGAAAACGATTTTGAACATTTTCTATGCATTGAATTCGTGCGTTTATTTAAGGAGATCCAACTAGGGAAATAAAAAATGTTTTTAACGTAACATAATATTTGAAATATTCGCGATTCTTCGCGATGAATATAGAAAAAGACTTATTGACAATACGCTTGTTAAAAGAAAGATTTGATTCAAATGTTTTACCAACATCGCGGAAATAACCTGCGCGATATAACGAGTGATTCCGCATAGTGTAGTCATAACGAATTTCGAGAGTTCTAGAATGTCTTGTAATTTATTACTATCACACCAATTAGCTAAGATGATATTTAAATCTTCTTGTGATAGGGATGTATCATTATTGTTTTTTACTAGGTACCACGGTTATCTTTACGATTGGTCTTCGTCGTGGGGAGATTTTCCGTCGCAAAATAAAGTTTTATATTTTCAATTTTCGTTCCCAAACTCGTGTTAAATAAAAAACAGCACTTTTAGCAGACTTTTGGGATTACTAAATCGTTGTTATAATATCGTATATTTTTAAAAACGTCATTTTATATCGTGCTTTCTGATAAGTTTAGATCCAACACTATATATATATATGAACTAACGAGTTAAAGCGATAATACCCAAACCTACTGTTTTTTTTTTTTTTTCAAGACGATTATTCAAATAGTACACATTAATTTTTATAACTCTGTTTAATACAGATCGATGTTGTTCCAACATTCTCTATCGTACGTATCGATTTCTTTGAATTTTTTCCGAAAACGAGAAAAGAGACGACAACATCACGAGTGTTCACAACGAAAATCGGACACAACCCGTTTTTATTTATGCCGAGACCGAATTCGCGTCGTAAAGTTGTCAGAGAGTGACAACAAAGACTTATATTATCGTACGATATGCGACAATGGTCGGGCTCTTTTCTTCTGCGTTTTTCCCAAAGTAAAACCGACCTGATAACAATAACAATAACACAAACACAACAACGCGACAGTAATTGGGGTGTGGTGAGACGAACATTTCCCATGTCCGTGTCGTCAAAGTCGAATTCGTCCTCGTGATTTACAACCCGCATATTGGAGGACACGCCGCACATTGTCATCTTCGCCCGCGTGAACGACGACACTATTATAATAAATCGGAGCGACCGAAAATTCCGACGGCAGAAAAGGCCGTGACGTTTTTTTTCTTTGTAAGGTGAGAAAATATGACTGCTATCTACCGTCGACCGCGTGGCCCAATTTACCGCGGGCACGTCGGTTTGTCGATAATCTAGAATTGAAAAAAAAAGCCGTATAATGTTGTACGCCGGTGAAAAATGTGTTGGGCACGTTGTTGTGTTTCGTCGATGATTTAAAAATCACATTTTTCAAGCCCGAAACAGTTGAAAAATACTCGACCATTGTTTTTGGCACCGGCCAAACCGATACTTGACGGTTTTTTCAACGTTTCGTTCGGCCGCAGCTCGTTTCGTATCGGACGTTGCTGATACGTTTTCGACAAACTTTTGGCCAAAAAATATTCGTTACAAAAAAACGATTCGATCATTTTACCGCAGAGCCCCCAAAAAAAAACCGCAATATAATTTCGGATATTCGATTGAACTCGTACGAATTTCGACGAAAAAACAAAAAACTTCCACCGCGCACCGTTGAAACGACTCACGTAATAATCTACGTTATCTGTGTAATGAATTGAACAATTGTCGGTCGTAACGTGAACATTTTCGTCTCGTCATTTTGCAATTGTCCTCCATTATGATGTATATGTACTTGATAACGAAGGTTTTCATCGTACAGCGTATCGAATTAAACGAAAAAAAAAAATTTTTAAATTTCCGACGAACGGCCATTTAAAATGCGTGACGCGTTCGTCGCCGAATATTGTTGTGCGATTAAATACGATTACTGCTGAATCACAAAATGCCCATAACTCATACCGTCATTACGCGTCCAAGTAACTTTTATTATGTTTTAACTCACTCGCAATTTACTAAATAATACTTATGGCGTAAGAGCCGACGAATAACCGAAAGGAGGCGATTCTTTTTTTTTTGTCAAATTTAATACCGCAATGATTGCACTGAATTGGTGTCGACGCCATTTTTCACCCCGAAAACACGCTTTGCGAGAAATGTTCTTCCGTCGCGCAAGATCAATCGATTCGAATAACGCGTTTGTTTGTAAGTCGCGTTCATTTTTTTTTTTTCAATGCTTCGGTTTCAATATCTCAGGGAAAATTTCACCCACGATTTTTTTTTTTTGGTCTTTTATATAACCGTTGTGCGAATCACACATGCTTTTTACTATCCACGATGTAAGAGAAAATTAAATTAACTTGATCCATTCAGGACCTTCGACTTAAAGACACCGAAATACATTTTGATCGTTTGAATTTTTTTATAGCTCGTTTTGTTTCCGGAACGAACGAATACACGACAGTTCAAACTATTATTATTATTGACGACACTGGACATTTCTCGATTTTATTTTGACAGTTTGGATAATTACCGCGCACAATCGGGTCAACACGCCGAGCACAGGTTTTTAAAACTTAACAGGACGATGTTTAATTATACGCACGTCATGTTAGCGTTTTATCAAGAACAGAGTAATAAGGTCGTCGAATACGTTATGCTCACGTGATTTTGTGCGAAACAAAACAGTCATTAAGGTGGTTTGTGCACGACGTATATTAAAATCCCGCGGAATAATTACTTTGAAAATAATTGAAATTTGTACGTACAAATATATATATATATATCGTTCTATTTTATAAAACGTATACTTTATGTGTAAACGGTTTTCGTCAAAACGCTTCCAGTTATATATTCTTCGTTAAATTTAATTGTTTTTTTTTTTTTTGTGATCGAAAGCTACGGAAAACATAATATTATAGCTCCAAGGTGCTGGTTGTTTTCAATTTTATACTTGTGTTTAAAATTTGTACGGAAAGACTAACATTGTTGCTGCGATCTAAAACCTTTGAAATACGAAGAAACATAAAATTTTCAAAAAAAAATAATCCGACACAAAAGTCTCGTTGAATGTCGATTAAATAGTTTCTAAAGTACCGGTGATTGCGGGAAGTTTGAAGATTATAAGTGATAAGTATGTTAAAACGATATGAGAAAACAAAATGATTATTGAAAAAAAATTAACAAATTTCCGTAAGACGCGTAATCCGTCTTTAAATCGTCACAAAAACTTTTTTTAGTAATATATTTTTCGACAAAACATTAAATTATACCTAAGTAAACGTACCTATACATATGCATACTTCCCTATTGAAAAGTAAAGCAGAACGTACACATAACTAGGTGATTTTGAGAATAAATCTCATTTTTCTTAACTCGCACGTAACGACTAAGCTTTGGTTAGTAAACGAAAAAAAGGCTCATTATGTTTTTTTTTTTTTTTAAATTGTTTTAGAAAATTCAGTTTTGTGCTTAAATTTGATGTGAATAACGTATTTCGTTTTTAATAAAAATAGACTTACATCCTTCGCGTGTAAAGTATTCGTGTGTTAGCACAAATGTGACGTACTTAAAAAATGTAGTATGCTTGGATGTTTACGACTGGTACTTAATATATTCAGTGATTAATGTTTAAGACTTTAATGGACAAATTATGTGTTTTTGGCAGACATATTTAATGCTTTTATACAACTAAAAGATACGCGATAAACGCTATTGTTACCTTCTTGTATACTGAAAATGAGTCAAATACGTCCACTGAATATTTCAGAATAAAAACTCTAAATTTTTATTTTTGGCACTTAGTTATTTCTTCGTTAGCAGCTAAGTAGAAAACGTGACTAATTGCACATTAAAATAAAAATACAAGTGCTACCAGCTATAAACGTAGGCAAATAAAGCATTTTTAAGCATATTTTACGGACATGCCGCTTTTGTGTGAGGATTTCATTTTCTAATTAGGTAAAATACCAATTAAAATAATTAATAATTATACCTACATCTCCGATAAAGTACTGGAAATCAAATCTATTTATATTTATTTCAAAAAAAAAAAAAATATAGAATTCGATAAGTTTATTACTTTTTTAGAATTTCACGTTATGTAATAATTTGTCTTACACTAATTTTTACGTGAACCAGTTTTTCAAAATTATTTTACCATAATTATTGTGCAATTAGAAAACTAGATGTGAGCATTACTCGGTTAAGTAAATCGTTTAATTATGATAATTTACATTTCTCGTGAATACTTGAATCTATTAATACCACCCGAAATTCGTTTATAATTGATTTTTATGTAGTATTTCTTTAAGTTTATTTTTATATGAACTCGATTTACAGAACACGCTGAAAAGTCCTGATATCGTACCTTCTATTTTTGGTCTATTGGACTCGTTTGAAATCGGTTTACACTAATTATCATTCTAATTGGTACATTTTAACACTTAAGTCGTAAAACTCGAACGATTTCCAATCAAATTACTTGTGTAACAATATTCCAGTTATTCCTGGATTTCGTTTGTCGTTTTTTAAATTCTAACCCTATTGGCTGTTCGTTATTATAATAATCACTACGCATCGATGCGTCAATCGATAATGTAACGATACGTGCGGTTTGTGGTAACCTATTTTTTTCGACGGATAACAATCGATTGGGAAATCGAAAATTTTTGTTGAAATATTAAAACGTATTAAATTATTACTGGATTTTTTTGTACTAATCAAAACACAAAAGTAAATTTTCACCATAATAAACTTAGGTATAACATGGTGTGATACACGGCTTTTAATAATTTTAGGCAAGTACAAAATTGATAAAAAAAAAAAAAGAATACCGAACGCGTTAAAACGTTACACCACAATGAAAACTATTTTAGTCGTTTAGTCTCGGCCCGAACAATAACGAGATAAAAACATTCTTTAAAATCCCCGAACAAGAGAGACGTGATTGAAGGAGTTACGTCTGACAGGCGGCACACGGATTTCACGGACGTGATAACGAGCAAAAGACGCCAAGAACGACATGATGTATAAATATTTTTTTTTTTTTTATACATAAAATTTCACATCTATTACAAAAAAAAAAATGATATTAAATCGTTTGATGTGCACGCAATGCTTTGAATTAAAAATAAATGTGCGGATACCTACGTGTGAGCTGTTATGGAGAAAAAAAGAGTTTTTACCCTATTTAATTTAACGAGTTATTAAATTATTTTATAAAATAAAAGTGTTCAACCAAAAACTTTATCAAAGTCCCCGTACGTAAATAGGTCTAGCTTACAAACTATATATTACTTACAGTTAACAGCTGCAGGGTAAATATTAACAAACGAGGGCTGATAAATTATCGTCAATACAGGCACTCTTGAATACTTAAAATAAAATGAAAATCATTAAAAATACAGTTTTCCGGGAAGGCCTTTCGAAGTAGAGATGGATGATGTTTTTTTTTTTAGTACTTAAATTCACATACAAAAAGAATATTATACATTAATATTTCATTCGCAAAATACAATTTTTACATTTTTTCGTTTAACTATTAGTTACCCATTAATAATATACATATAAATATTTAGAAATAATATAAATAAAACATTAATCGTTGATTAACGTTAAAAATTATTTAAAAATGAACGTTAAAGATTACATTTATTTATTTTCCTCTCAGATATTTTGATATTATTTGATCATTTTTTCAAATCCAACGCAATATCGCAATCTTTTTCTACTCGTTCGTATATTTTAGTTTAATTTTTCTGTGAAAGAAAAAAGACTTATACATCGAATTATATCAAACATACAGTTATCTTTTCTCAAATTAACGTACACGACCGAGCACATGATTATTTAAAAAAAAGAAAAAAGAAGGGCGTAAAACATTAAATCGAAAACACGAACTTATGATATTATTCTTTTTTTTAGCGTTAAAAAAAAAAAAAACTATAGTTTAAAAACGTATATAACGCCCATTAGGCGGATTAACAACGAGACGAATTATGACTTTTTGCGATTCCCCGACTTACGGCGAATCAGCCAAATTAATTAGGGCTGATTCGACAAAAAAAATCACTTTAAATGTTTTACGTACAACCCTCTCTGGGCGAACACTAAATAGAATAAAAAATAACGGCGAGCGCATTTTTATTATTAATTTACGCTAATGTGATTTTTAACGTTTTCCTGTCGTTCGCGGCGGTAAGTAGAGCGCAAAAATACGCGCGCGGTGGTGCAAGGGTTGGGGCGATGTTTTTAAAAAATATCGTGATTTACGACGTACCAGCCCTCGGTCAAAATAGCACTCCCCCGTAAAGTCTGGCAATTCGTTCTCGCCAAGGGGTTGTTTTGTTTTAGGTAATTTTCCGATGATTCGTTTTGATTCTTTGCCCAAAATTCGCGAAATAAATATAATACAAGTAATAAATTCGCGTGGCGAAACGCGACACAATTCCAAACGTGTTATCGAATATTGTGGAATTTTCGTGATAATCTGTTGAGGTCAAACTATTGAGCAGACTAGATGAACGTAAAGAAAAGAAAAAAAATGAAAATCGGGTGTATTCAAAACGCATTACGCACAATATTGAAAGTCGAAAATCACAAAACGTAGAAACACTATCGATTCGTGAACAACGGTACGTTTAAAACTGCAAAATCAGATGCAAAACCATCTCCATCGGTAAAACATTTATATCCAACCAATGTACTTTTATAACTAAGAAAAAATGAGAAAAAAAATAAAAGAATTTTAAAGGAAAAATCGGGAGTGAAAGCCGTTTGGTGTAGAAATTACGCTTTGTAAAAATATACGAGACTTTTAAAAATGATTAAAAATTTTTCCTATTTCAATTCTCTACGAGTGTTATATCGAGTTTAAATTTTTTATCACGCACGTTCTTATAATGCTTATTTTTAGATTTTAGCGTGCCTATATAAAAACGCACGTATTTCCAAACTTTTTAATGCATATTTTCCCGGTTTTTGGTGCACGCTTATTTATGCATATTTTAGTGCATCCAACTTACGAGCTCTGATTATTATTATACGCGTGTGGATTGCATAAATAACATGAAGGGTGAAAACCCAAAACGTCATATTGCCGAGAATATCACAATCGAAGAAAAACTGTACTGCCGTTTAAAAACCCGTAATTGTAGTTTTTATACGTAAAAATTAAAATTAAATTAAGACGTATATCTGCGTCAAAACGAGTTTTGAACATAGTTTTATTACATTAAAAAATATTGTTATGTCAAAACGTCGTATTGGTCCGGCATCGCGACCTTTTTGAATTGCAGCTAATAAGTTTTGGCCTGAAAGTTGGAGTTCAAGTTCAAAACGAACTAGACGAATACTATTTTTTCTCAGTATAAACATTTACGTTTCGATTTATAAAATGTAACGATGAAACTAATTAATAATGATTTCTTGGTCGTCATACGCTATGAAAGTGTCGCACATGATGCGCTACATAGTTTAGCGCTGAACACGGCAATACAATTATGTTTCAAATTGACACGAAAAAGCGGCAGTTTTGAACGGAACGTCGATTTTCGAATCGATATTACTCATAGAAGTAATCAATTTCGACACGATTTAAAGCTGGTTTTTTGAAATTCCGCGCTTTACCGTCAATAACAATACAACGTATACATGTTTACTTGATTATCAGGTATAAGACGTTCAGATGTACCGGGAAAATTTTTTTTCGAGGCCTCCATACAAGATTAAAAAAATTTGAAGTACATCCATTGTTTAAAATGTGTAGGTAAAAAACAAAAATTAAAAAATTGCGAATGTACGCACATAACCGCGATACTATTTCTACCTATCTATACGCAACGTGTACGTGTTTCAAGTTTGAAATACCGCCGTGCTCGTATCGTGAAATTCGTTTGAAGACACGTATTATCTATTTTCAGCCCAAATCGACGTTTAAATTTCGATCTCGGCCCGTCCGTCCGGGATCCGCGAGACTCGAAAAAGAGTCGTACACTCTTTGAACCGAATTCTCGAATCGATTTCACTCGTAGAAACAATACCGGGCCGGATTCGGGCCTTTTTCTTCTCTCTCTTTCTCAATCCGAGAGACGACTCCGAGCGGACACAACTCGAAACTGACGCTATTTTTGCTATTTTTTTTTTTCTGGAAACGCGACGTTTCGCGGACCCTTCACGCGACAACACCGGTAATTATTTGTCGAATTCGCCCGCGGTACGACGATTATTCAATACTGTGCACGACAAAACACCGGCAGTCGCGCGCGGCGCAGCAGACGAACCCCCGCGTACGCAATAAATCAATTTTCAGACGAAAGATGTAAAAAAACGAAAACGACGAATAAATCCACGCCCTCGGCCGGTCGATAACTTTGCGAACACAAGAGGAGGAGGTAAAAAGTCAAACGTACGATGTAATATTATACACACGAGCGGGTATGTTATTACTACGGTTTTGTACGCTACAATAATGTATGTATGTAATGTTCATCAATCACGAAAAACAGCAGCGACCGATCGTCACGGAACGACGCGCTTCATCAATATCAAATATACCGCTATTTTACTATCTATTTTACCCCGCGGCGGTCGAACCCCGTTCCGAACCGACACCTGCCGGAAGTCGTTTCGGAACGATTGTCGCCTCACCTTTTATCGCGTTCACCGCGTTTCGTACCTGTGCGGGCGGAAGTTTTTTTTAAAAAAAAAAACCGCGGGACGTTTTAAAAAATAAAACGGACGCGTCTTAAACGAGTGTGAAACGACGACGACGACGATGAAAAAAAAATCGACGTGTAACCACCGCACGTATCGCGACTCACGAAATCGGCGGGTCCGGCGCGATAAATATTCGAATTTCGTTTGTAAAATCGCCGAATCCGCGGCGTTGTCGTCGAGTGTGTGGTGGTTTTTTTCTCGTTTTTTACAACGACACGCCGGACGAAAAAAAATCGTGATAACGTGACTTTTTTTCTCAATCGAATCGGCCCGACTGTTGTGCGCTGGTCTGTCGCCGACTTTACGGTCGTGTGGGGCTTTTCATGTGCGCCGTTCTCCCGGAAATCTACTCCGACCGACCTCAACGCCAACACCGTGACACAGTCGTGCAGCCCCGAGGTTGTATCATCCAGCTAAGGCGTACCGGACCAGTTTGGGTGTTCACTACCTCGTGCTACATATTTTTCTACACATTTGTTTTTTTTAATAGCAGTTGTTGTTTTAACCAGAAAATTGGTTTGTTTGTTTTGTTTTATTACAGTCCACTTTACCGTTTCGGTAAACACTTCGGTAAATAGCCAACACGTAAATGAAAGAAAACGATGTCGTGTCGTTTGCGACTCAAATCAACGATCGTGTTTTTTTTTTTTTATCAACGTTACGGCGATTTTTTTTTTATTATTTCAAACGAAACGTACACGAGACCGCGCCTGAAGTATCAAAAACAAAAAATTATCGTCAAAATCGACGCGATTATGATATTATACGGTTAAAATACAGACTTCCTCCGAACTGCTACAATCACGCCTACACGGAAGTGATTCCGAGAGCTCGCTATACTTATACAGTATAATTATTTAACATATTCATAAAATAAAATGAATCGTTTCGTTTTGTCCGTCGTGGACCGTCGATAAAACCGTTTTATCGCTTCTGTCTTTCCCGCAGTGTTATAATAATATTGATTATTACGGAATAAATTCCAATTACACTTTAAAAACATAAGACGGTCATACACAAAAACAATAGTAGTATATAAATTAAAATAGGTTGTACACGTATTGTAAGTAAAAAAAAAAAATAAATAAAGAGCAAAAATCAAGGAACACTCGGGAATAAAGGTATTTAAGAGGAGAGTGAAAAAAATCTTTTTTTCCATGGGTAAAATAGAGAAAAGTTCGTTTAAAATATTGTATTGAGAATGAGGAGCTCTGTATATTTTACGTTGATAGCTTAAGAATCTTAATTATTTTGAATTTGAGATAAATGTCGAGTTTGTGTTATAG
Source organism: Hormaphis cornu (assembly GCA_017140985.1). NCBI lineage: Eukaryota > Metazoa > Arthropoda > Insecta > Hemiptera > Hormaphididae > Hormaphis > Hormaphis cornu. Next base: position 33,539,996 of record CM029359.1, read on the forward strand.
AGTGCCGTATTACATTTGCGAATTCTAGTCGAGAACGTACTAAAGAAAAATATATAATAATTAGAGAGTACGAGCATCATGAAAGCATTTACACGCGCAGCGTTTGACAAAGTCTAATTTAGCCGATGCCATTTTTTAATAACATTATCAGATATTTAAAGTTAAGCTTCGAATCGAAAATAACGTCCAATTTACTCGAGACAATTTAATTTTTTTTTAAGTTACAATCTAAAAAAATGGGTTTTTTTTTTTTTTTGAAGAGATGTGGCACATTTTTTACTATATTTTGAGACACGTCGTTTCCGTCACACCATTTTTGAAACAAATCATTTTGAAGTAGTATATAGTGTGTCATATATAGACGGCAATTAATTCTATCGAACAGATCATCTGCCAGTTTGCCAGGAAGTAGGAATGTTTTAATTCGTACCGTTAATGAAAAGTAAAAATAATAATGACACTCGCGTGTCGCGTCAGTCGTGCGAGCCAACGTTGTAAATTACAAGGATCTCGTCTTCTGGTTTACGCCCGCGATTCAGTATTAAGTCGCGCGCGGTCGTTTTCAACGTATATAGGTAACGTTTTTTTTTTTCCGCGACACGATTGTCCCCGCGCGTCCTCGAACAGCATCATTACTATCCGCCGATTCGTTATGAAAAAATGATGTTTGAATAATCTAGATGTTATACAATAGGATGTTATGCCGCGCTATAATGTTATTATAGTATAGCTCGTTTGATTGATAAAAAAAAACTGCGGACTCGAACGGATTTACGAACGGACCGACCTCGGCGCGATTTCGCGAACGGATATTTTTATTGTAACAAAATGCGTTACACCGAAACGTTACGAATTCCGGACGCGTTTTTTTTAATCGTTAACGACACGTGAGTCGTCCTCGTCTTCAGTTAACCGCAAATGCGTACGGTAAGTACCTACCTACCCACGCCGTCATTAGGAGGACACCTCTCGACGACGGCCGAAGCACTACCGCAACAATCGTGACGATCGAAACGTCCGTTCCGGTTAGGCCGAAGATAATGACGAGAAATCCTGTTCGCTCGCGCCGAAAATAACGACCGTCGTCCACCGCTAAAAAAGTAACGTGTAAAACTGGCAAAACGCTTCGTGTCAAAAGAATTTCTTCACAAGCTTTCCAAAAACACCATTTTATTCGACACGATTTTTTTTTTTTCTAGATCGCAACAACACGCACCACTGGATTCTTCCGAGGATCGGAAAATGACTCTAGTAAAAATTTAAAATACCAACCCCCATTCGATTAGCGGCTGGTAATAAAAACGATATAGTGTACGTGTATTTTTCAAACTGTTCGGTATCGCGTTTCACGTCGGCTTACCGAACACACCCGTGCACTCAACAGGTGCTTTTTCCGGAACTGTACGCGGAATTCCGGCGGCGAGAGTTTATTATAAAAAACGCATAAAAGTCGTTTCGTTCCAGGAACAACAGTTCTGCGCGGACAAAGTGTTCGGCGAAATCAAAGTACGACGGTTTACGTGCGAACGCGATACGCCCTAACCCTGTGCGGGCGAAAACGAGCGCGTCGGCCAACAAACGTTTGAGATTTTTTTATTTATTTCGTTTGGAAACGGGACACGTCCTTCTTTTTTCTTTTAATAATACACGCCAAAAACGTATACGTGAGTCTTAAGTTTAAAACTCGGAAACGGAATTCCGATGTTCGTAAACGCAAAATAAAATTGTTTAATGTGTAAGCGTGCTATTGAAAACGATCGTTTAACACGCATAACCAGATAGAATATTATGAAAACAAGCATTGTTTCAACAAGTTTCCGCTTTTGTATACAACGCCACCTACAAAACTAAGGGTTTTTACGGTTTTGTTTTTCATTTACAAAACGCTAACAATCTACACGGTCAAATGATTAATACCTGTGTAGATTCGAATATTCTAAAAACAGTTTAGAAGATTGCTTTCGAAACGCGTGCTGCACATTGGGTCTTAATGCGAACGATTTGTGTAGCACGTCTCTGTAAAATAAAATTACGAATACTTCTATTTGAAAGTTTCGTGTAACGGCACATCAGCGAAACTATAAAGTCGATAAACAAGTCAATTTCACGGACCCGGTTTTTTTGTTCTGGGAATTTACAAAATTTTCGTTATTATTGAACAATGAAAATACGCAAGATCAGTCTGAATATGGGACACCAATTTATGTACTCTACTTTATTTAATCAACCCGACGTTTAACGTTATTATTGAAGTATTGTTGAAGTGTGCATTCCGCTCACATAATACAAACACTAAAAATAAAAATGGCACTAAAATAGACAAAAGTAAATACGGTTGAGTCGTTTTAAATCTGTTCCGTAATTATTTCTGTAAACGAGTCAAAAAAGCGTAACGTTTTTGACACGATAAAATGACATTTGAATCAGTGGTTCCAAAAACGGCAATCGTGTGAGCGTCAACAACGACGGGTTGATTATTTGTACCGTACACAAAATTTATACTTGACGACGCGGACAATCGAACACGTCATTTGTGCGTCGAGTTCGTTCCAGTATATTTTAAACGCGACATATAAACTCATATAATTTTAGTGAACTTTCAAAAAAAACGTTTTCAGTTTTGTACAAACAGTAACGTGCGAATACGATAGAATTGTTTTTTTTTTTTTGGCAACCTTATACACTATCATACTGAATAGGTACATCAGCACACCGTGTATATTATATTTACACGGAAACGACGTGTTTAAACGCATAGGCGCTTAAATTTGATAACGGCTATGATATAGGTACGATAGATCACCGTTAAATACGTGAATTTATTTCGCCGATGGCATAAACTCTTGCCGGGAATCGCGTGGTTAAACAGTTCGTATTAGACGTTTGGAGTAAGACGCTCGTATATTTTTCACGCTCTGGTCGATTCGGGCCGCTACAGGATTAGCGAGAATGGTTTCGAAATCAAAATGGTTTTTATATTTATCGTTGACGACGTTAAAATAATCGTTACGACGCGTAAACAACCGTCGTTTCTGGATTCAGCCGCAATCATCACGACGCGGACGGTTTGTAACCCTATTTTTTTCTCGAATTACTGCCGGCAAAGGTTTGTTTAAAAATGTTTTCCGTCACTGCCGGTAAACAAACTCTGTTCGTCGTGGTACACGTTTCGCGGTCGATCGGAAAACAAAAAAAACACAACGGACGCGAACAGGTTTTCATGTTCAAATACACGTTCGCATCCGAACACTCGCGTAACGATTCCGGCGGGGACACGGTCGGTATCCGTGCGATGATTTGTCTACAGGCGAGGGATGGAAATGTCCCCGGCGGATACGCCTGCAGTAAAACACTTTTCCGAAAATCTCAATTTTTTCAACGGCTTAAAACGTCGCGGCGTTCTTCACAGATATCTCGCGATTTTCGGCGGAATAATCGTCGAATGTGCCCGGATGACACGGAGGACCGGAACGGCACGCGCGCCAACTCGTGCCCCGCAGGAACGTCCGGGACGGGTTATGTGAATTTGAAATTTTCGGAAATATACGGATCGAAACGCGCGCCGGGTTCAGAATGTCGCCGGCGGATCGTTGTCCCGTTTCCGGCATCCTCTCCGTGTCCGGCGGTTCAATATTGAGACAACAACTAAAAACAACTAACTAAATAAGCACACGACGCCCGGAACGAAAGTCGCGTGCGGGTCCCCTTCGCATTTTAATTTTTTTTTTTTTACTCATATTTACACTGATACGGGTAATTTTTATTTTTTACCGACCCGTTGTATAGCGTTCGATTTTTTAGTGCCGTTTCGTTATTGCGATACGCGCGAGAGCGTGCGCGCGATTATCAACGAGCGCGTTGTTCCCCCCAGCGAGAGAACAAACACGTCGAACGGAGCCGGACGTCGCACACTAACGACTATTGTTTGCGGTAGAAACGAGTGTACGGTCATTTCAACCCACTTGTGCGACGACGATAATATGCGGGCAACGCTAATTGTCGAGCCGAACGTTCGCTAAAACACGTTCAAACACGTCGCCAACGATAATCCGTCGTGAAACGTCTCGCGATTTACACGTGGTACGTCTTACACCATCACTGACGTCGTACAGTCGAAACGATCGTGTGCGACTTTTTTCGACGACCGTGTCTAACAGACCTACATGGACGGGGAAACGTTGGGGGACGAGATGGGGTGTAAGAGAAAAAAAACAGTGTGCAGCCGAATGAATGTGTTACAGTACAATTGCGACGGTTTTTTTTTATAATAATGATTTTTACGTACGACACGAATTCGAACGAAACAATAAACTGTACCCTGTTCTTCCACGGTTTCCTCGTTAACATTTGTACTCCTACGGGCAGGGCGGTGTGAATGGCGCTGTCTCCGCGGGGTTTTACGGCGTCCACGGAAACAAAACGTGTTATAATGTGGTCCGTATTGCGACGACGGTCAGTCAACACCGCGGTTATTTCACTAACCACTGTATTTCACGGTAAACCGAAACTTTGAAACCGCCGTCTACAAACAGCGGAAAGCATAAGAAACGATCATTACGACAACAATTAATATTATCGTGAACTATTCATTTTATCACAGAAGGCGGGAAGAGTTTAAAAATGTTTTTTCGTTTGTACTTATGCGTTTTATTCTCTGAGCCGAAGCAGTTACCCTGAATTTAGTTTGAAGTCAGTTTTTTACGGTCGATTTGAAACGCCGTCGTGCAAAAGTCAACGGTATCTGGTACTTTTGGTGTGCCGGAAAGCGAGGAGATGTTTTTTGTAAACGGAAAGTGTCCTGCGGGAACCTTCTTCGCGGATTCGTAAAGTTCATTTTTAAACACGGAGATGTCGTAAAAAAACCGTCTGGGCGAGGTGATAATAACTAACGAGTGTAATGCAGTAAGCATAACGTACCCATCACAGGGTACGTTAATTAACTCGTTGACTTACCCGTGTCGGTGACTTGATCGGTTGGTTATTTTTGCATTTTGACTCAAAGTGTACGTTATATTTTTATTTTTTTTCAATTAACCTAACTTAACGATTTGAAAAAAGTTGTCCCAGCTTTGAAACTGTTATAGTTTGTCGATCGTGTATAAATGAAAAAAAATTCACAGATAATAAGTATGAGATCAGTTTTTAGAAGGATGGTCGTCTTTTGGATGTCTTTACTTGATCGTCCTGCTAAAATCAATTCTAATTTCGTATTCCACATCGAAAATCCGTACACTTTCACGTATCGCACTCAATTTTTCGGACGGTCGATTATTTCGGTTCAGAGGTGGACGTAAATTCTTTACGAATTTCGAGAAAAAACATTTTTTAGTTTGCGCGATTCCTCGTAAGATTTTGACGGTCGATAAGCTAGAACTGTTAGTTTTTTGATAGTGTCGAAAATAGTCGAGATGTTCGCGGTTCATGGAAACGTGCGTTTTTTCGGAGGTTTTTACGCGACTACGTTTTACTATCCTACTTAAATCAATTCGGATTCACAAATAATACCTAAACGCTTTCTCGCGTCAAATTTACATACATATTCGTGTTTCACATTTCAATTTTATTTTATACAATTTAAGAGTGTAGACCTATTATATCAAACGAGTCGTATAACTAAAGGTATTTAATACGATGTTCTTGCGCCGTTGGAAAAATGCATAATATTCTGTAAAAAAAAAAGTAGTTAACAATTTAAACTACTATTCGATTCCGTTTGTATAGAATCACGTTTGAATTGAGTGTTAATGTCGAACGGGCGATGTAAAATTATTTTCTTCCGAGAAAAAAAAAAAACGTTTGAAGATGAAAACGCAGATGTAACAACACGTAAAATCGTAAAAATCCCGCCTCTGGCGATAATAATTATTCACCGTGACACTGATCTGTAGACCAAACAGCTCGACGCGCGGCGGTGACCTATACACACTTTCGTTTGAAACGGCCGCGCGCGTAATAATAATACAGCGTACGTAACAGAAACGACGACGAAACAAAACACTTCGCGGCAACGTGGGTCGGTTACGATAATATTTCCGGGTAATTTATTTTCGGCGGTTTTTCGGGAAAAAAAAAAACGAAAAAGGTCATTACGGACTCTGGGAATGTCCATTACGAACACAATGCTCTATACACATGTGTCCATTGTCCCGTCGTAGCCTCCTAAACGTAGAAGAATACGACGACGAACACGTGTGAGTTTCGTGTGGAACGCGTAATATAATTGGGTCATCGCCTAACCGACCCGGGGGCCGCAAAAGTATAAAATACGGTTTTTACCCGTCGTCGTTGACCAACGCTATGACGAGCGGTTCACACGTGCCATTTTATCGCGTTAAAAATTAAAAATATGCCTTTTTTAAAAATGTGCCTTTCTGACTTTTAAAACGATCCTCAAAGATTCCGTCCCAAAAGTGACCACGCCGAATTTTTAGTGCCCCCGGTGCGGCACGAATCACGGCACGGCCGCGCCACAGTTCATCCGTTTCGCGCAACACAGAAAACACGTTCGTTCTTACTTTTTTCCTTTTCAGTTTTTGTACTCAGATTATGAGCGAACAATGCGTTGTTTTTACAATGACGCTTTCCGGTAGAAAGAACGCTCGGATTTTAACGCGTGACACATCAAATGATACGCGATCGATTCGATACTTCAAAACGTTTTTTAAAATTTTTTTTGGAGCGAAAAACTGAAACGGCCAAACTTCCGAAACCGTTCGAATCGAAATTCATACGTGTCGTTGAGAAACGTTTCACGAGTTTACTACTGACATTTCGATCGATCGTTTTTATGCGAGTTATGGAACTTTGACGAAATTTTTGAATTTTACGCAGTTACTATTCCATAAAACCTCTAGTTTTTACTATTTAAGTCTCTCTAATGCGATCTGAACAAGACGGTTTTCAAAAATTATGCGGTTAAAACATTTAGAATATTGATTCCTGATGTCGTTTTCTCACGGGACCACCCGAGAGCCGAAGCTATTTATGAGCTTCGAACCCTCGAAGAGCTCCAGTGAAAGCCATCAGTGAAGAAATCGCTGGAATTCCACGCGATACGCGATTCGCTCGTCGTTCGGACGGTACGATTTTCGAAAAGTAACTAAAAAACCTCGTATGTAACTAATGTATACAATAAATGTTTATACTTAAATATTGTTGTATATGTATATTATCATGTACCGTCTTTTTTTTTTAATTTGCAGTGAAAATGTGGCGGCAGTCCATTATGCCAAACTCTGTATGGAGTCGGGTGTTTTGGAAAAATGAAAATGTTCTTCTCGGACCGAATTTTTAAAAATTCACTGATCCCTTCGCTACCGTTCTCGTCAAACAAATCCGTTTTATTGATGATATCTCGGCTAAAAATGTTTTTTTTCCTCTCTTCTTGTTCGCCAATCGGTACGATAGCCGTTTGAAAAAAGAACATTCACCAGTTTCAAAGTACTCGAGGTCGACTCGAGCGGGCCACGTGCAGCAGTTTTCCCCCTCGTCCTCTTCTTCTTCCGGAAAGTCGCGATACTTTCGCAAATCGTCTGAACAGATTTTCGTTCACGACGAAACCAATGATAATTCGTCCGCAGCTTCACGACGAAACACGATACTTTGTCGGATCGCACAATCAGTCGTCGAAACGCCGCTGTTTGTATGTTGTATCAGTGTGTGTCTCGCGTGTTCGTCAGTGAGTCGGTGCCAATTAACCGATATTGTTTGGACAATTGGCAGTGTGACAAAAAAATGAAATAAAAAACGTATCCGCCGCGCCCTCGGCGTATATTGTAGTCTCACCCCAGTGTCGACGAATCCCATAAACTCTGCGTGAAAACCCGATGCCGTGGGCGGCTGTAATTTCCACGATAACAGGGGTCGACGGACTTTTTTTTTTTTGGCCAAAATGACATCGGAACGAGTTCGGTTGTTCCGTTCGGCAGTTCGTACAGGTGAACAATGCACACGTCGAGTTCGTAGAACAGCAACCGAACGAAACTTATTATATCATCCGCATGTTTACAGAACGCGACTGACCGTAGTGACTTAAAAACGGCCGTTACAGTCATGTGTTGATCGCCATCGGCTGGAACAGATTAAAACACGACGATGGACAGCAAAAAAAAAAAAAAATGGGTATATCGACACGAACGAATCATATTTTTTTATCGTACACATTTATGAAGAGTGTTATTCGGAGAAAAAAAGTCTTTTCGATCATTTTCCTGTACCGGCTCCCAGAAACCGTTGTTCGGATCAGCGTGCACTGTAAGCATTGCTTACACTTTAAATCAAAAGAAAAAAAATCAAAAATATATAAAATATTTTTTTTTTATAAATCGTATTTTAATTTATTATCATCTTTACGAAGCGGTAGTGGTTTTCGTTATCTTTGTGCCGGTATCCGCCGTTCACTAATCTACGAATATTTTCCATAGAGTCTATTTTCGATCTATCAGCATCCGTGTAACGTAATCTGAAATCGCTTACACGTGACCGTTGTTGCTGTACGGCCTAGTGTTATGGAGGTGGTTGCGCATTAAGTTAGCTTTTGTAAGCGTATTTGCTTACACGACCGGCACTGTCCGACCGATCATACTCAATAATAATAATAATAATCGATCATAATCAACTTGTTTTTTTGACATTTGAAAAAATATCACTCTTTCGATACTCACGCCACTGGCTCGGATATACATATTATTAGTATTGTTTTTTAGACACGGTGTGCTGATTACACAGACCATTCGGCCGGACCTATATAGTTTCGGTAACGTTCGCGCGAGTTTAGGCGTTTTTTTTTACTCGTGTACCGATCACGTCGTTCGCGCTTTGCAGATTTTGTCGGGGAAAAATATTTAAATCCGCGAGGTTTCTTTTTCCTTTCTTTTTCTCGGCTGAACGATTCGCAACCGACGCGCGGTAAATGTACGACACGCAGAAACGTTATATAATGTATTGGGGTGAAGAAAAAATGGCCGAAAAATTAACGTCGACGTGCCGCGCCGCCGCCGCCGTCACTCCCGGTGACATTTTTCCTCTTCCGGCGAATTCAATTTCGGAAACCCCGGGACGTCCGATTTTCGACGCAATTACTATACATTCCGCGGACGTTTCGTACATAATTTACCGCTTTATCCGCCCTACGCGAAATTACCGCGGGTTTTTAATATAAAAATATACGTTATGGATTTTTTTTTCCGTCGAATTCCTTTGTACCTTTAGAGAAATGTTCGACGTAACCTATTAATAACGATCGTGCAACGCGGACGATGCGAAAAAACGGCACCAAAACTATCATTTATCCACCCGTATTATTATATAATATAGACGTGTCCTTTAGTTCGACGATTATAATATTTCAAACTTGTCTAAAAAAAAAACCGACGTATTTCAAACACTATAATGTTATTACGTGGCAGATTTTGTTCGTTTGTTATCGACCGCCGTCGATACCGAGACGTACGAAGTGAAAAAGTGAACGTCTTCTTGAAATTATACAGCATAGGGATCGAAATAGTTTTTTTTACGCAACCGGAGAACATCACACTGTTTTCTGCGTTTCGAAAATTTAATTATATCGTGCTTTTGAACATTTCGGATTTCGACTCTTGTTCCATAGTCAAATTTTTGTAAAACGTCGGTTATAATATCATGATACCGTTCGTTGTTGACACATTGAATTTGTAACACTATTACGCGTTGACGTGTGAGCATTTCGCTCAACATTTGTGTTTTTTTTTTTTTTTTTTATACGAAAAAGAAATTTTTTTTTAAATATTTATTTATAAGTATCTTATGTATATACTTGTTGTTATTTTCGTGTTAAAGTTTCAAAACTTTTGCTCAAAAATTAAATCTTTCATCGAACAAAAACCACAAAGAAAATGGAAATTTTCGAAAATTTTACAGTTCTATATTTAGCCCAAAAATTACTCGAAACTCAGACCAAATGTGTATCTTGTTTATTTTAATGTTGTGTAAAAGTTTCAGCTAGTTCTGTCTATTATTTTGGAAGTTATGGCCAAAAAACTAAATCGATTATGCCAAAAAACACGTTTGCTATGATTTTTAACGTTTTCGGTCAAATTTGGCCAACTTTTTCAATTTCAAATTTTTGTCCCCTCGGAATACAATTAGAGAGCCTTTCATTAGAGGTAATGAACGCAAAAATCGGAGCATTCCTTGTACCCTAAAAAGTGTTAACACGGAAAAAATAAAAACATCATCGTAAAAACAATACATTCTAAATCTTGATTTTTAAAGAAGAGGAATTACGGACCGCACTTACTGCTAAAAAAAACTTTAGTACACCGCTATATTATAACTATAGTGTAACCGATTTTCTGAAATTTTTTACCGTCAGTCTTGAGTGCAGTGTGCGTTAAATTTGTTGCCCTAATAAGGAATACCGTTAACTGTTTGCGTTTAAAAAATTAGTGTTCATTTTGCTCATTTCTTGTAACTCATAAGAAGATGACCGAAGTCGGCCGGCTATGACGAACGGGTTTTTTGTAATTTGACTTTTTAAAAGGAATATATACAAAAAACGATTTTAGCCATTTTTCCCATCATGCGGGAAAGAACTTTTTTTACAGTCTCTGCAAACTTATTTTTCTGGAATTCGTTTGAATCGTACGAATTAGAAAAAAAAATTAAAAAAAAAAAAACCAACTCGAGCCGTAACGGGTCAGGAAGGTAACTTATAATTATTATACGCGCGTCCAGTGGAAAAACTAAGAGGACTCGCAGGAAGTAATGACCGTCGCGCGAGCACGCGATCGAATACCTACTAATTATTATGTAATCACCGTTATTAATAAAATTCGTATCGCAGAGCCCGTCCCTTCACGTCGTAGTCGCCAATAACTAGAAATATGTAATAATCGGTGTTAGAAAATAGTGTTATCCAGACGAGTAGATAGGTATATCATTCTCGGCTGGTCGATTTATAAAAGAAAAAAAAAAAGACTAATTTATCAGAATCTGGATAAAAGTGAATATGTACTACAGTAATGTAGATATCATCTTTTTGATTGTTGGTACGTAAATGTGAAGATTTAGCCGACTACCCAGAGGAGAAAAATGTGTTATTCTTACTCGTATTTGATCTGTGTGGTCGTCATCATACGTATAAAAAAAAAAAAAAACGGTTATATACCGAATATATACGATGATCTACAATCATCGGAACGTTGCGCGTATTTGGCGAGCAAACTGGAAACAAAAATATTTCGTTAATTCGACCCATTTTTAAATGTTTAAGCTACGATTAAACGCACACGATCGCCTGAATGTGTTCGTACGCGAAATATCTCTAAATCCGTCGTTGTTGACGCTATGAGCGATTCGCTCGCACTAGTGTTGGGCAACGATATCGATAATTCGATACGATATCGATATCGTGACAAATTATCGACATCGATATCGTTTTATATTGTATGATATATCGTGATATCGTAAATAATATTTTTCAAGAAAAAACATGGTTTTTACTATTTTTAGGTTTTAAGCTATAATAATTAATATATAATAATAGCTGTCAGCAGATAACGTTTGGTGCACGTGTTACGGTGAAATGTCAATTATTGTACACTATAAATAATCCATTATAATTTATAATGTTATCTAAAAAGGAAATAGGTTTTTTTCATATTCAATGTTATAACTTATATTCAATATTATATTTTGTTGATTTTTAAGAGGAACTCGGTATATAAATAATTTACAGAAAATTTGATACTCTTTGTATCAAGAGTGACGTAACCGTCTGTTATTTTTCGACCATTTCTGACATTTATCGTTCATCGTATAGCGATTAGTGATTACTGATTATTAGAGCAGTGCGGACAGTGCAGTGACAATTATTAATTTCAAATTATATTATTTTTATGATGAGTGAATTAAAATTGGTGCCTTTACCTGGGGCTAGGAGTGATATATGGAAACAATTTGGCTTTAAAATTAATGATAGTGGTGTTATAATTGATAAGAAAAAAGTATTCTGTCGAGCATGTAAGAATTCAATTGCTTATAGTGGCAATACATCAAATTTAAATTCACATTTACAACAGTGTAATGTGAAACCAAAATATAACACTAGCAGTATTGCGACATATTTCAAAGGACCAAAAGCAAAACTACCCCTTAACAGTAAAAGAAACAAGGAACTTACAAAGGGTTTGATAAAGTTTATAGTTAAAGATCTAAGACCCTTGAGTATAGTAGAAGGAGAAGGCTTTCGTGAATTTTTGGATTTAGGTATTCCCGAGTACACTGCACCTAGTAGACGAACAATATCACGGTTAATTGATCATGCAGCACTTTTGGAAAAGGATAATTTTAAGAAGTATTTATCAAATATTTCTGATATTAGTTTGACCATCGATTTTTGGACTTCCGATTCAAATAACAGTTATTTAGGTGTAACTTGTCATTTTATTGACAGCTGGTCCTTACATTCACGAGTTTTGGAAGTCACCGAAGTACCCGAATCACACACTTCTATAAATATAGTAAACAATTTAAAATCCGTTCTTAAAACCTGGGATATTGAAAATAAAGTGGTGGCTTTTGTTTGTGATAATGCTGCGAATATGGTTAAAGCGATTAATGATATGAATACATTTAATCTGGTAAGGTGCACAGCTCATTCAATTCAACTGTCTGTAAATGCTGGTCTTAAAAATGATGTTACCAAGGAATTGATTAATAAGTTAAGAAATATAGTTGGATACTTTAATAGAAGTTCGTCAGCTCAAAATGAATTGGAAAAGGAACAAGTGAAATATGGAGAATCACAAAATAAATTAGTGCAAGATTGTGTCACAAGATGGAACTCTACATGCGATATGATAGAAAGTGTAATAAAACATAGATACTCAATCAATTCCGTCATATCTAAAAATAAGAAAACTGACGAATGGTTCATTACATCGGCAGAAGTACAAAATTTAAAAGATTTGATTAAAGTTTTAGAGCCTTTCAAGTCTGTAACTAATACACTCGGCGGTGACAAATACGTAACAGCATCCGTAGCAAACCGTTTGATTAAAAGTCTTCTTAATACAGTTCAAACGAGTGAAACCGATTCAAACTTAATAAAGACAGTCAAATTGAGTATACTACAAGACTTGAAAATTAGACGAGAAATGATGAGTCCAGTTTTATCTAAAGCAGCTGCGTTAGATCCTAGATTTCACGAACTAAAATTCATATCCGATGAGCAAAAAACTTTGATTTGGGAAGAACTTGAAACTGAAATTTGTGAAATGAATCCACAGAGCCAGGAAATTATAAATAATCAAAATAAAGCAAATGAAATAGAAAATGTTACTAGCTCAGATGAAGATAATCCACCTCCCAAAAAAATGCGTTCATTAATGGCTGACAGCGATGATGAAGACGAATTTTCAATTGGTTTTGAAACACCGATAACAGCATCAAGACAACTACATAACTACAAGAATATGACTACAAAATGTCATCGTGATGAAGATCCACTTAAATGGTGGAAAGAAAATTCAAATTTATATCCAGAAGTCTCAAAATTGGCAAAAAAATACTTGTCGATATTAGCGACTAGTGTCCCATGTGAACGTCTGTTTAGTGAGGCTGGCAATATAACATCAAAGAAAAGAAGTAGACTATCTCCAGATCGAGTTAATAATCTTCTCTTTTTGAACTCTTATTATAAATCCACTAGGACGTCAGACCACATTTTGGTAAGAACATAAATTTTAATTTTTTAAATTTGAATTCAAGACAATATTAAAATAATTATGAATTTATTTTCTAGGATGCAGCTATTGGGTTTGAACACATTTAAGGAGAAGTCAAAAAGGGTTAACATAAAACAAAGCCAGAATAATTTTATGACATTTTAAAAAGAAGTTTGTGTGAGTAATTTGTTTAGTTATGTCACGTAAGTTATGTAACAATAGTTTTTAATTTTTAATTATTAATTTTAACTTAATATTAGTTAAGACTATTAAGAAAACAATATTGTAACATTTAGAAAATAAATTTAAATTATTTAATTTTAATATTATGTTTACTTATTTCATATTTGATAATATTTTATTATATTGTTGATCATAGTATTTAGTATTTAGTATTTACTAATTACTATATTATTTATTTCATTGTTTGTATGTAACTAATAATTAACTAGGTAAAAAAATGTTTAATTAATAGTTTATTATAAATAAATAATAAGTATGTATGTTAGGTTATGTCAGTAGCGTCATTTGGTGGGTGGCAAGATGGGCATTTGCCCCTGTCTAATTTTAAAAGCAGCCGGATGGGCCGGTGCCCGGTGGTTGCCGTTGAACCATTATTATATTTAATAAGTCCAAAAACATGAGTATATTTATAATATTTTCTTAAAATATTATACTGTGTACTAAGAAATTATTGTCATAATGATAAATTTTTAATAATTTATAGTTGGAATATATTTATATTTAGATGTATACGGGTACGTGCATGTATGGATATTGTATGTGTGTTGTGTTGTGTGTGTGTGTGTGTGTGTGTGTGTGTGTGTGTGTACATTTTAAAGAAAAAGAAACATAACAATAATAATAATTAACATCATAATCTCTGTATGGTTTTATTTCTAAAATCTAAAATTATAAATATTCTTATGACTTTGTCTGTTACTACTGCTGCCAATGAGCGCTTTTTTTCTTCTCTAAAGTTAGTTAAATCCCATCTACGGCTTACAATGGGAAATGAACGGCTGAGTGATTTACTGGTCATTGCAGTGGAAAGTGATGTATAAAGTAAAATTGATTTAGATGATGCAGTTGATGTATTTTCAAAAATGAAAAAAAGAAGACATCCTATAATAAACTAATCATATTTTTGTTAATCAATAAAAAGTTTATATTTTACAGAGTTTTAATTTGTACTTGTAATTGTTTTTATAAAATATCTGCTACTTTTTATTTTCATATCGTATTGTTTACCAAGGTAATAAAAAGGTTTGTAACAATAAGAATTAAAAAATAAAAAAATAAGTGAGGTGGAAATGGTAATTTGATAAAAATATAAGTAGATATTTTGTTGCGAGCGAAGCGATCGGTTTTTTTTTTACCCATTTATAGACCGGTCAAAACTTTTGCCCCTCTCTACCGAAAACTGAAATGACGCCACTGGGTTATGTTATGTTATAATAAATATAAATTAGCTTAATAATGTAAATTCCTTAGTATGATATAAATTTAGTATAAATACGAAAAATTTATTTTTAATTGTTTAGGTAAACATAAAATTATATTTACGATACGATATCGATATCGTACAAATAACGATATCGCGATACAATATCGGAAAAATCTGAACGATATCGATACACAAAATTATATCGTTGCCCAACACTAGCTCGCACTATTGCGATTTTTGGTACCACCGACTCAAATGTCGTTTTATCGAGTCGAAAACGTGCTCCGTTGACTCGTTAAAAAAAATAGTTACGAAACAATAAAACGATTTAAAACGATTGAGCAATTTTTATTTCGTCCCAAAGTGACAATGCCGATTTTCGTGGTGTATTGTTGTAGCGCATTACAGGGCGGCATCACTAGAATATCTGCAATATGGACAGTAAAATAAAGGTAAACACGTTCATCGTATTCGTTCTTCTGTCCTTTTTAGTACCGTTTATGAAAAAAAACTAATTTTTTTTTAATATCTGAGCGAAACGCTCACACGTCGTGTTACAAATTTAACGTCACTAACGACGGGTTGACTTGAACATGACAAACACTATATTATGGTGGTATCTTGAACGAAGTGGAAAAACATTAAATTCTCTACATTTTATCCGGACGTTCCATAATATTGTGTTTATCCGCAGTAAAAATATATTGAAAAATTTTCACTCATAATATATTTAGCTAAACAACTTTTACAAAATAGTTACGTTTCCATTTACGTGGCCTTACACCGTATTATACCCGCGAGAACGAGTCGTTTGGCGAAATTGCGGACGGTATTCTCAGTATAAACGTCCGTATAAAATAGGATTGCGGTGCCAGCGACTTTATAATTACAAATCACGGTTTGTAATGCATTTAAGTGTCCGAACACACTCGGAGTCATTTACACAGTAATTGTGCGTCGAGTAGAAGTGCAAGTACTACTTTATTATATCGTGCCTCGCCAAGGACATGTGCGTTGAAGGCGAAATTTGAAAAATTACGTTTTTATTTGTTCGGATTCGTTAGACGCGAGAAAGACGTAAGAAAACGCCGCTAAAGGACGCGCGAATTCGTTTTGTAGTTTAGTATCAAACACGAATTCGTCCTACGTGGACTGCAGGGTGTCAGCAGACTTAAACTACGTAAATTTTCCGCGATAATAAACGGTAAAAGCCGTATACTGCACGCATTTGTTGGAAACCAACTGCGGAAATAATTATTTTGAAATAAAACATAAAAATTGTCGCGCCGCATTTCCCGTTACCTCAGATGGTAGTTTGAAGGTCCGTAGACTTAAAAAGAAAGACGATTAAAAAGTTACAATGAAGCAATTGAGGAAAAAACTTTGAGAATTACGGCAAACGTGTTTTTGACATAATCCGTTTAGATTTTTAGCCATAACTTTCACGATATTGATCGGAAGAAGCCGAAACATAATACTAAAATCGGTACGAAATTTCGAATATTTTCGAGCCAAGTATAGAACTTTGAAATTTTTGAAAATTTTCATTTGTTTCTTTTTTTGTAATTTTTGTTTGATAAAAATTTAACTATCCGCGTAAAATTTCGAAAATTTAGTACAAGATTCGAAACATGTAGCTGCTAAAAAATTTCGAAAATCCGCAGTCACAGTATTTTTATAGCCGTTTAAAGTTAGAAAATTTTCAAAAATTGGTGATATCTGTGATTTATTTTTGGAAAAAAATGTGCATGACTCGCACAGTTTTGTCATTTAAGATTTTAAAATTAAACACGTTGCGAAAACTTTCTGTCCGAGTAAAAATATTCGCCCGGTAGATTCTGAAAGCGTGTAAAAAAAGTATAGGAAAACGGTGTTATTTAGATCAGTGAAATTACGCACTGTTGTAGAGTGATTCCGGCGTTTAGGAAACTTCTAGAAATAAAACGTTTTGGTTAGGTTGGATTTTTTTCTAAACACTATTTTCTCACGACGATAAAATTAAGATTCCAAACTGTTTTCACGGCTACTTCTAGCGCCCTGTAAAAGACCTGCAGCAATAATATTTATTGATACGGCACAGTTTTTATAGTTTAACTGGGCTCACTCGGATCCGTCGATTTCGTGAGCGACTTGTAAAAACACGCAGATTCTTCGTCTTCTAGCATTCCACATTCGCTATCGAGTCGTTTGATTTTTGTCCGCGGCTGCTCTGAATAAGGCCGGTACCTAATCGTATACTATTACGACGAACCATTTTCGCGTTATGCACGTCACGTGATAACCGCAGGGTTGGCACGACTGCGCCGACGCGGTATCGACGCTTTTGCGTTGGCGGCACTGCTGTTACCCGTCGTTAGGACGCGGCCAAGAGGTCGGTTTTTCGGATACGGCGCCGCCGGCTGGTTGTGCGCGAGACGTCGTCGGCCGAGTCGTGGCCGACATTAAAAATTTAACGAACGAACGGCTCCATTTTTATAAACATTCTCGTTCATTGTCGTGCGAACAAAATCGTAGAAAAGTTTAACTAAACGCGTCGTCTTACGCGCCGTTACGACGTGGCGGACGCGCCGCGGGTAAAGTACGACGACGACGTATCACGATGTATGTTATTATCGTTGTTGTGCGTACGGCGCCCGTAGGACACGTTATAAAATACGCAACGGTGCTACTACAACGTTTGGGCGACGAAGCATTCCGCGGTCCCGAGTATGGTAATCGTAAAATAAAAAAACAGCCTAACCGCGACCCGCATGGCGTGCAAACGATGTAGGTACGTAATAATACCGTACGCCGCAGCAGCACTTCCAAAAGAACACGACGCAACAAGAAACGTTGTAGAAGGACGAGTCGTAAAAAGCGCGTGATCGTTAAAACGACGTGAACGCGGCACGGAACCGAAAAACGTCGAGTTTTCAGACCGAACGAGTGCCAGACGACCAGTAACGGCGGAGATTCGGAGGCGTCAAAGACCCGTGTCCGGACCATTTCGACATAATAACGTGCTCGCGGATGTTTAAATTGTCTACAGGAGGAACACTACTGGAGCACGAAGCAAAGTCTGTCCGTCCCTGTATGTACGCTTATGGATCTTAAAAACTTTTTTTGTTTAATCGATAGAGTGATTCGAGAGAAACGCTGATAATTGCAATGGTATTATAACGTGACGGCGGTGTCGTGAATAAACGCACATTTTTTTTTGCGCTTACAAACGGTGGCCTATACGCGAGATACGTATCAAAATGACGCGCGTTGCTGCAGCGTGTCGTACGCCTCGCGACGAGGTGTACGAAAAAGTCCGGACTCAATCTCTTGGGGACAACCCACAATAACCGTTTTTTATCCATTACTTTTTACGAGAAACGATTGCTCTACGAAGCGATTTCATCGATCTAATTAAGTACCGCATCGTGCATTCGATACGGATCAATGTACTTGCTTCATCGTGTAAAAGGCACCGTATAACGCCGGGTCGGGGGACAGCCATAATATGGTATCGATTTTTGTTTTCGAGGACTCGGATGTAGGGATTGAAGACACGTCGAGTACAACCGCACCGAGGACATTAATATAAAACATATTATCATAATAATGATAATAATTATCATAATAAAACATAATCCGGGACATTCGGAAGACGTTTCTTCAACCGTCAAGATCGAAGCGATGGGTGCATGGAAAAAAAACGCAAATCTTCGAGAAATCAGTATAGCTACCTCGCTCGAAACGCATCATCGTGTGTAAAAAAAAAACCAATTTTACGCGCGTTATTCGCTGCGGAATCTAAAAAAAAACCCCCAAAACGTGTTACCCGCGATGAACTATTATTATTTTTACCGTATCGTTATTATTATTATACGGATAAAATTCGTTCGTGCACGTCCCGCGGTCGTACGTGTGTGTACCTCGAAAAATAACAATACGATGATGGTAATAACAATAATAAACTTCACGCCCGACCGACTTAACCGCAGCGGTCGTCCATTAATAATAATACGGTTTACCTATACGGCGACGGCGGCCCGAGGGAAACAATGCGAATCCGTCGCACCGTGGGGGCGAATTTCCTACGTATAATTTTGTCGATATATACGTAGAAAACCTTTGAAATCGACGGAGCAAAAGAAAAGAAAAAAAAAAGAACGGTGAAAAAAAACCGACGAATTTCGACCGCAAACTGCGCTTTTCTTCGGCGGCGGCGGTCTCGACTGTGCGACAAAAGACGCGCGCCGAGTGCCCCCCCGTCGTTTACGCGGAGCCACGCGACGTTCGTTTCGACTTGTTCCCAGCCGCAACCCGCGCTGACGTGCGAACGACGTTTTGGGCGAAGAGTATCGGATCTTTTTTTTTTATTATTTTGATTTTTCCGCTCGGCACCGTTGTTTTCCGAACATAACGTCGGCGTGCGTTACTTTTCTTCTTCTTCGTCAGCTTAACGGTCCATTCAGGTCAATAACAGGACCGGCGCGAAATCTGTCTCTCCGTCCATCCGGATCCCTCCGATACGCAGCCGTTTCTAACGTTCCGGTCTCTATCGTTACCGAGGGGACACGCGCGTCTTTGGCGGCAACCGCGTCGGGTCTCGTTTTAATAATATTATTCCACAACGCGTACCGACTGATTAACACTTTTAACACTGATCAAAAAAACTTCTTCGACGAAACACCCATTCACCCGGCCAACTCGCTTTCCTTACCTCGCCGGTCTGGAAGGTCATTTCGTTACACGTGGTGGTCGGTTCGCTCTGTAGGGTTTCACTCGTTCAACAACAGCTAATTATTACCATCGATTCACGGTAACGGACGCAGACCCGATGTGTTTCAAACACAGCGAGAACACGAACCAGGACCGGCGGTTTCGGGTCTCCCAACGTAATAACATCGAGCACCGAAGTTTTTACGGCATCGTTTCCAGTTTTAACACTTTATCATTAATAAACGTATAAAATTTTGTACGGCCTCGTATATCGTAACAGCGCGATGTTACATTTTATTTCGGCGTTTTTATCACACCGTCCGGTCCCGCGTGTTATAAACGTCACCGGTGCTAAAAACGTTTTACGAATCCCGCCGACCGCGCGGTTCATATACAGAAAACGCTATTATATCCGTCGGACTTTCGGTATCGTTTTATAGCGACCACGCACTCTAATAATTAATTTTTGTTGTATGTCGCGCGCATAATATCGTAGGGACCGTTAAAATTTTTAAGGCTGCCACAATTTTTTAGTCGCGCGCACTGCTCCTACGCCATTGATCATGCTTTCTACGGATCCGGTTTTTCTCGTACGGTTAAATATACTACACGTCGGGAGGCGACTATCGAAAATTGATCTATCGACAAGCATGAGTATAGATCACGACGATTCCGAGATCGTTCGTTGCGGGACGACGAAAACTGTGGGCAGCCTTCTGAACTTAGGTACACGCGTGCGTTTAGATCAGTGTCTCCCCCAACCTTTTACCACCACAGACCACTTCGAGAATATTTTATAGGTCACGGACCACATCAATTTTACGTAAACTAGGAACACTTTTTTAAGAATACACAAAATTTATCGAAAAATGTTAATTTTTTTTATTTCGCTAATTATACTTTACTAAATAATTTGCTTGGTGCGATTTTCGTCACTGCGTCTCTTTGACCAGTTTTTCGGATGAATGTCGCTCATAGCTGAACGCATGTCGCCACTTACGTCCAAGCGATTCCTCTGTTTGTTTTTGATTACGAGTAGATTATAAAATCCTTGTTCACGCAAATATGTAGTTGAAAACACTAGAAAATAACGTGAGTCGAACGTGTAATGATGCGCTTCTGCGCCGAAATTCCTCAAGGCTTACCTGCAGAATCAAACATATTCTTGCAGTCGTTTTGCAGTTTAATGACAGAAAAATTTATAGGACAGCGGACCACCGGTTGGGAAACACTAGGTTAGATTAAACCTAAATTGTAAAGTAAAAATCGTACGGATGTCGACGTCGAATCGCTCCCACGGGGTGCGCCGAAAACGCTCGATAAGATCATCTCCAGCTGCAGATGGTTGTCGGTGCGATTCGGCAAGACGAGTAGTATTATTATTATAAACTATATTGCCCGCGAACACGTGCAATGTCATATTTTTATAGCCATTACGTGTGTATACAGTGGTGAGAAAAAAAAAATTTGTCTCGATACTGATTTTAGAGCGGCACACGGTGAAACGTTTCGTCAAAATTAAAAAAAACGTTTAAGTCTACATGTGTGTTACCCGGTTTTATCTCAGCAATATTCTCGGAGAAAATATTTTTATTTTTTTAGCCAAACATCGGACTCGTTTTAAATCAACGGTCACCAAAAAAATAAATCACTAAATAGGCGTTATGAATTGGTCGTAAGCTAGATAGCCGCAGGTGTTCTCAAAAAAAAATCTTAAAAAAAAAAAAAACGATAACAATTTATTACATGTAGATAAATCGTAAAATTTTAATTATGTCCGTGTACGCTGTTACTACAACCAAAAATTTTTCAAAAATATGCTTTTTATCGTTTTACTGTACAGCCATTTTTTACAATATTTAATTAAATATTGTTGAATCGACAACAATTCTGTCGTTTTTTCTTCTTTCTCCAAACTATTTTCGGGATTCCTCACCTAGACTTGCACTCGTCTCGATTTTTCACATCCTCCTCTACGTACTACTCACCAGCAGCCCTAAAATCGTTCTTAATCCAAACATCTATTTTTTTGTATTTTCCTCCCTATTTTTCCTTAAACGATTATTATCATATATAGTATTTACGTTTCTCTTCATCACATTCCCAAACGATCTCGGTCTGTTATTCTCACTCATTTTGATCATTACGGACGCTACGTCAAAACTACATCTAACATATTCGAATAACTCGTTCCTTATTCTATCTTTTTTTGTTACATCATCATCTGAGCATTTTCGAAACATTAATACTTTGTTCGATTCCATTTTCGACCATATACCGAACCATATAAAACGGTTGGTTTCACCGTACTTCTGTAAAACTTGCCGTTCATTCTTATTGGAAACATCTCATCACCTGATTAAAAAAATCCTTTAATAAACTAATACGATGTCCACTATCCGCACAAATATATCAAAGTAAAGGCTTTGATTCGATACTTTTTTGAAATTAGGTTTTTTTTTTCAAAACAGTTCTTCACTAATAAAGCTCCGTTTTATTAAATTATGCGCATATTACACACAGCAATACGCGCTATTTACATTTTCCTATTACACGGAACCTTTTCTAAAAGAAATTTTTTTGTTATTTTGGAATTAAATATAGGCAATTCGTTCCTGCTCGATGTTCACTAAAAAAAAACGTGTTTCTAAAAAATTATGAGACCATTGCACTTTTTCATATTCGGGTATAAACATTCAGGTGCAGGTAGCGTAAACGTTTGCTTTTTTTTCTACGAATGTTTTCTATTTGGAACTATACGTCTAAGTAGGACATTTGCTGCAGTTCATTGCGACGCAGCAACAAAATCAATTCTATCGATTTTTCCGGTCAAATTGTCGGGCGGAAATTACTTGGATACACTCGGTGGGTGCGTTCTGACGGCTCCTGACGACGCGTGTCTACCTCGCCGGCATTACGGCCGTCAAAACGATTGCGCGATGAGTGCGCATTTTCTAGATAAACTGTGTCAATCAAAACGATAGCTTAAAAAGTAAAAGCAATTTATTACATTACGTACGTGAGACACCGAAAACCAAAAAAAAAAAAAACCATGTATTTACGGCACCAACACAAAAATTCTGCGTACTCAATTTATTGTTTCGCAGCGCGACAAACTGCCGGGGACATAAATGTCTCTGACAATTTTCTAAATCGGTTTTCCGCGATAAAACGGTACCGGAGTCGGCTGTACAACTGCAATAAACACTCCGGACGAAGCCCGGCCAACTATAAGGCGCACGTCGATAAGAAAATAATAAAAAAAAAATTTTATTTTTTTTAACACGCCCGTCGTCGACCGTGCGATATCTTATCGATTTCGCCCTGTTATGAGTCACGTACCTATATTAATAGCATAGTTATTCCTTTGGGAGCGGGGCATTAAACCGAGGGTGTCTGGAATACCGTTCGGAAAATATGTCGAATCGTGTGATTTTATCGAAACTAAAAGGTCAGACAATATAGCTGTTATGTTATTAGTCGAAAACAGTTATACGTGTTTTTGTTACAATCGCGTTTTACCGACGGGTGACGATACGCCGATCGAATTTCCCCGACACGACTGCTGTGTGAAAACGCGGTTGTTTTTCTACCAACAGCCGATATTATACCCCGCCGAAAGAACCACCTTTTTTATGTTGTTTTTTATTTAAATGAATTTTATGCTCGCAAACGCAAGTTGTAAAAAGAAATACTTCGGTTCGCAGTATAGTTATACAATTCTAAAATATTTTCGAAATCCGCGTGCACCGTTTCAACGCTCTCGCGTTTTATCCCTGTACGCTCGAGGAAGAACTCGTCCCTTCTTCCCGATCCCCGCAGACTTGTTATTGGCGATTATTCGGATCGCGTTACGTTCTGCTGTTCGTTCGCATGCGTATAATCTCGAGTGTCTGTGGGGATTATATTATATACGGAAAACAGCGAGTATATTATTATATGGAAAACCATCGGGTCTTATATTATAATATGCGGTTGCCGCGTATAATAATAATACAGAAATCGGAAAAACGTAAAACAGAAAAAACACGATTCGCAGTTTTATTATGCCGAGCGACCGTTTTTTTTTTTTTTTACGGTTTCCTTTTGTACTACGATATTGCTCGTGCGGTGTAGCGAAATGAAATTTGGTTAAAAAAAAAAAAAAAGGATAAAAAGGTTCCGATACGAAAAGTTTTAACGAAGATAAACGTCAAAACGTGAAAAGTTCTTGAACGTCATGAAAAACACAAAAAAACGTGTACGCCTCGGGCCCGCGAGATTCGTTTGTATCGATTTCGCGAATTATTTTCTTTCACGTTTGCAAATAATCGATAAAAATAAACATTTTTTTTTAGCGTTTACAACATAATTGCCGTCCCCGGGTTCGCGTCGGTCGAGTTTTTGTATTTTTCATGTTTTTTTTATTACTATTACACGGTCATTTCGAACGGAAACCGTTGAAAACGTCCTGCAGCCGACCCCGAACCATACACAGTGTTTTATTTCGTCTCAATTGTATACTTGTTTTCCCGAAAAAATGATTACCGTTTTTATGAAAAAAACGCGTTTAAACCGTGACTATAAACACGCGCGGTTGTACGTGCGTATTGCAGCAGACTAATTAAAACATAATTAACCATCTCGACATCGAAACGTGATCAATCTTATCAAAAAATGTTATTCCGACGAAACTTAAACCAAATTTATTCTATTTTTAATCGTTACAATTAACTGTGTACGTGAGTAACCGCCAGAGTAGGTTCCTACTAATGTTTTATTTTTTCTATACGTTTTGAAGTCGTTAAACATACTTACATAATAAGTCAGGCGTTAAAAAACATCGTAATCGTACACATAAAAGTATTTTACAAGAACCGCGTGCGTGTGTATCGCATATTTTGCCATACGAACGGTTTTCCTAGAAACGTTTACGTCGGCAGTATAAAAAAAAAAACGAACAAAAAGAAAAAAAGCTCGTAAAATCTTTATACAGCCATTTAACAACGAAAATACAAACGATTATTAATGCGGCAACAATTATTCTAAGACCGTAATTTTTTTTTTTTATAGGGTGTTTTTCTCCGTTCGAAACGGCATTCCCCGCAATTTTGCGAACGCTGCGAATAGTCACGTAGTACACCGACGCGAATGCGGATCGATCGGCTTGGAGAAAAGAAATTCCAAAAACGCGATCGGACAGTTATTTATCACGGGCCTTCGTCGTTCGTGTGCATTCCCAGATATAGTTCGTAGTTTTCCGATTTTCTTTCTGAAAAACTCTCTAAACTCGTGATCAAAAACCGTCACGTAGGTACTAGACGTTTGGGAGCACTAAATCATTATTTGAATAGTTCAGACGAATTTATGTTGAGTCGTACCGCAATACATTTTATACTTGAAAACATCATTTTGTAATTCCACGATTGTGATTTTTTCGGTAGGCTTAGAGCCAACACACGAATTGAAGACAAGAACCTAAACATCGTGTTTTTATTGTGATAATTTTATGGCCGTTTATAATAATTTATTTTAAATATATCGTCGTAATTTCAGTATTTCAATTATTATTTATTTCTGTGAAAATAAATACTATCAAAAATTATCCCGTTAAAACGTAATAGATTTTATAACGAGTTCGGAACCGTTTTCAGAATGAAAATTGGATAAGTATAACTCTATTAGTTTATGGAAATGACGAGACCATTTTCGCGTCAGTGCGACGGCGTTCGTCCATCCGTTTGCTCACATCGGTGCTAAAAAAAAAAAATTTTTCTCTTCCGTCTAGGTATCCCGACTCGTTTTAGATCACTCTATACGTTATCCTGCTTTTAAAAAGGGTATATCGGTGTAGATAAGTAATGCTTGTGTTCAGAAAACGTAACTTAGAAAAATAGTTTTTTTTGTACTCTACCTACCGTTTGTTTTGACATATTTTAACGATAGGTATGGAAAAATCGATAAAATATTTGTTTTTGTATATAATGTTGAGTTTGAGGCAATTTTTTCTTTGACTGATAATGTTCAATAACATTAGCAATAAAAGTATGGGAAAAACAATTTTAGGAAAATTAACAATACTTTCACATTCGTACTATTAATGATAATTTTCCCATGAAAAGTCTAAATTTAGGACATACACCTTGTCGACTCGAAACCCTACTGGTACCTTACTATAATAGCATATCAATTGGACACAACTGTGTTCCCGTAGTTTATTGATTGTTACTAATAATTGCTGGCACACGTTTTTGTAGCGTTTTCCTTCTCGAAACATTTCCTCTTTTATACAATTCTCGATAAACTTCCACGGGTTTCAAGCGAATCGGCTTGAATGCATTACAACGATAAAAATATCTGTTCAAAATGAAAATCACGCTTGTTTTTTTTTTTATTTTCGACCAAATTTACTCGAAAAGAACTATGCGCGTATACTATGCGTGAGTTTACAGGCCGTCGCAGTTATTATGGAATGATTATCATCACGAATAATCGTCGATCCATTCGGTGTAATACCATAAATTATTATAAGTAACAGCGTAATTAACGATTATTATGTCGACGTGGGTACTTACACCGCGTGACGCGAGGTATAATGAGCTGTACCGTAATTATAATAATAATAATTTAATATACTTCGAAAGCAATAACGTTACTTGTTACGAACACGTCGCGATACAGTATATAGAAACGATCGGTTTTTTCTGGTCAATTGCGTGGTAGTGCGCCGCGTAATTTCATTATTATAATCAACGTTATTCAACGCTATTTTTGTACGCGTTCGGAATCTTTTGGGCACAAAACTATTTTTTTATCAGATAGAACGGTTTTTTTTTTTTTCATAACGTATCTTCATATCAATTATTCTTAAATAACAAATAAGCGTGAGATACAAATTTTTTTCTAAAAGTAAATCAGAGCAATTTTTGACCATCTGCCGACTTTAAACCACTAAAAAAAAGAAACTGTGACTGCGGATTTTTGAAATTTTTAAGTATCTCGTGCGTATACTTGTTGTTGTTAAAGTTTCGAAATTTTTTCTCGAAAATTAAATCATTCACCGAACAAAAACCACAAAGAAAATGGAAATTTTCGAAAATTTCAATGTTCTACGCTTAGCTCAAAATCACTTACAACGTGGATCGAGCCTGTATATTATTATCTATTTGAATGGTGTTTCAGCCGGTTCCCTGTTATCGTTTTGGATGTTAAAAACTAAAACGATTGCGTCAAACAATACATGTTTGCCGTGATTTTTAACGTTTTAGGTGAAATTTGACCTACTTTTTTTGCTTATAACTTTTTCAATTTACAACTAGAGACCTTTCATTGGAAGACGTGTTGGACGTAAAAATCGGAGCGTTCCATGTACCCGAAAAAGTGTTCACGGAGAAACGAAAGAAAAAAACAATACATTCTTCTTCGCTAATGCTCGGAATCGAAAAAATGGCGTCCGGACTCGTCTGGATTGGTTTTCGAAACCGGTACACCGGAAAACACAATGGCTAAAAGCGATAATAACAATAATCTTATAATTATTATTATTATTATTATTACTCGTGTGCGCACAATAACGGTGTACACGAATGATTAACCGTCGTCGATCGATAATTATTATTATTATTGATCGTTAGCGCAGCTGTTACGACGCGGCACTTTCGTTTTCATAATTTTTTCGCTTTCCACCTATTCGTACGCGTGTGACCGTAGTAATATTGCTCTCGTTGCGGGCGCGCGCTACGAACGGGTTAATTAATATAAAAAAAACGATGGCAATTATTCGAAAAAAACCGAAAAGTTCTGCGCAAACAGATCGAACGGATTTTTTTGTGCACCTCGAAGAGTTAAAGAGGTTATGTTAAAGATGGTCGTGTACCACACGCCGCGTTCCAGTCCCCAAATCGTCCCGTTTGAATTCGTTTTAACGAGTCTTTCGAATCTCTGTCGTCATGTCGTTATAACAAACATAGTATCGTAGTGTCAGAAACGTCCAGTGAAAAGAGATTTATTTTTTCCAACAACAACAAAGGTAAACTTGATGGCGCCAGCTCGAGAACGAAAACGTCATAACCAGATCGAAGTTTCGAACAAAAACTTGTGACAGTTACTCCGCGTCGGTGTACGACTTCGCTTACGGCCAATGTTCCTATCGTTCCGAAAACGTATTTTACACGATATTATTCTGAACTCCGAAGATAAACGTTATGATACGTGAACTGATAGTTTTTACTATAAATTTATAAAAGGGTATAAAACTCGAGTTTGTTTATTGCAATATTTATTTCGTGACGTACAATATATGTAAAAATCGGTCAAACAATAATATAGTCGAATGTTTTGAGTACGCTGTAGTAATCGCGTCTCTTAAAAAAAAATTAACAAAAAATCGTTTGATTGAACGTGATACATGGCCATGGTAAAAATTCGTACTTTTAATATACAGTTATAATATAGTCTTGGTTTTTCGTCGAGCTTTCAATGAAATTCCTGCTACAGGTTCACGTCGATAAACGGCATAATCTGTATTATATTCCGGAAGATAATAATTTTTATAAAATTTACTTTATGCTACCACGTTTATATTATTATATATAAAATGCTTTCCGCGGGCACGACCGTATGCGTACGATACGTGTTTTTAATGGCGTTCATCAATCGCCTAATAACTAATAATTGCCAATTAAACGCGTTAAATTTATTTTTGATTCCGCGTTTGAAATCGCTCATTAAGCAGCATATTAAGCGCGTAATTTATCGGGAAGGACATTAACGGACGATATTATAACATCCACGCAATTAAAAGCGGCTGTTTTATATGGCCTATTACGGTCTTGACGACCTCTTTAAGCCCGAATTCGTGGTTTCAATTAGATTCCACGCGGTCTGACGTATTTCGGAAAATATATCGCGAAGACTGCAATAATATCGTTATCTTCCGGCACGAACTTGGCGGAAATAACGTAAAACGTGCGTCTTAAGACACGAGTAAAAACCAAATAAAAGGTACGACTTTGGTTGGATTTTAGAGGTGGTTCACAAAGCGGATTCGCGTTCGTCTTCAAAAAATGATCCCGACTGTAAACAGAGTATTTTGTAAAATAGACGTTTTTACATTGATTTTATGACGTGTGTTCAACAACAACTACACAACTAGCTATTGTTGTTCAAACGGATCGAAATCACTGTACAAGATGGATAAAGTTTAAACGAATTTCAAACGACTTCGATGTTTTTACAGCCCGATAATTTTTTTTTATTTTTTAAATATTGATAATTTTTCTTTTTTTCTTTTACGTTATAGACATCGTTGATTATTAGTAATTATTTTTTTTTCCCGGTGTTGCTCCATACCTGGTTCGAATTAATCGTAATCTCTGTGCAGCATTATTAGAACGCGTGGAGTACGCAAACGCGTCAAATTTTAAACGATTACAACATTTTTTTACCCTAGTTTACTCTTATAAAAACTGATGTTTAAAATGCATTCCATACGTAGGACAATTTTCAGGTTTATTTAGTGTTAGCGATGCTTTTTGAACGGTTTAATCAAACAGTGGGTATAACACACGCGCAAATATCAAAATTTACACGACGAGGTTCGATCGTATTTTCTGTCCATTCGTCAGTGACGTGTCAAAAAAAAAAACAATTCTCGTTCTACGCTATGAGATATATTTTAGAAAAATTGTATTTCTAGTTTCTTAGATGCTTGAAAAACAAAATTACAAAAAAAACATGTTTCGCCATAGTTGTACCGAGGCCAATAAACTATATATATCGATATAGAAGTGTCGTATTATAAAGTTTGTAACAATTTTTTTTCAAACCTAAGATTTCGATTTTTTTTTTGTTCACAAGTTATAAAACGGATTTCGTGTTTCGTTATTGTACACGCGCGTCTCGGGATTTCGTAAACCGTTCGCGCGTACAGCGTGGTGTCGGACAATAGTCGACGCGACAAACAAAAGTCGAATAACTAACGCGTCCGAGGGGATCTCGCGTACGACCTACTTTTTTTTAATTACTAATTATTATTACGAACACAATAATGACGAATAAAAAATTTCAAAAAAAAAAACTCCACCGGTATAATAATTATTATACATCGTAATAAATAATATTATCACGACGTAATACTGCAGAAGACAATTTTATCATAATTGCGACGTGGCGGCAGCTGGCAGGCGTCGATGCGGCGACGAACGACGCTTTTTTCTCGTGTACACACGTTTTTTGACAAAAGAATAAAAAAAAATAATACGCGCCCGAACCGTTCCGGAGGAGAACAAGCGGAATCAAACTAATTGAAACGCCGTTGACTCGATGATAATGAACTATAAATTCTTTAAATTTCTGTTTTTTTTTTTTTATGTCCCAAAGTTATTGTATAATAATGTATACACGACCTTGTTGATAAAAATAAAAAAAGAGAGAAAAAAGCTTTTCGTTTTAAAGCGAAATGTTTTTCCGACCCCGCGTAATTTTATTATGTATATACCGAACTCGCAACTCGATTATTTTAACGCGCATACACAATGATTTAATTAACAAAATTAGGTACGAACGGAATTTTTATACATAAAAAAAAAAAAACGTTGTACGAAGCTCGCTAAAAAGAATTTTTTCTAAAGTCGTTTCCACGCGGAAAATTCTTTTTTAAGTATAATTATGCAGTACATTAATTTGATTTTTACGATGATGCTAGAATACTAATATTGTACTATCGTGAATAATAACGCAATTAGTAAGTGTTCTGTATATTAATAATTTTGTACGAACGTTGATTATCCGCAGCTATTTCACGACGTTAAATTTTAAACACGAGTCAAACGGTATATTCGAATCGCGGGATCTCGTAGGTAACTCGAAAAATTTTGTAGCCGTTAAAATAAATTTTCTTTTTAATTTTACTACCTATCTCTAGGTTGTAGTGTGGTTCGCCGTTCACGACACCGGCGACGAAAGAAATAAACGTGTTTTGGCGTTTGTTTTTTCCTCTCGCGCTTTCACGGAGAATTACATGTTTTCTGGAGTTCCTCAAAACCGAAACAGAACTCCGTAAATCATTTGTCATTTTTACGCTTTATAAATCATATTTCCTAGTTTATAGTAGGCGGAAAAGGAGTATATTTAGTAAAATTGTGAAAACATGCAAGTTAAAAATACTTCTAAGACCTATAGATTTTAAATAAACGGGTTTTTATTTTTTTTTATTATATGCCAAACAATTTCAGCGGGCTCACAAACAGGATTAATTTATTCAATTTTACGATTGTTTATAGTTATTGTTTTCAATAATATTATTGATAACTGAGATTTTGTTTTTAATGAGAAATTTTAAAATCTATCGTTTTTGCCCATCAGTTGAATACTACAAAACTTACACGCGTTGATCGGAAATGCAGCGTATGTGCTCCATTATAGAAAATGTAGTGCTTTTTTATATTTTCCTGTTCTTCTGAAACGTACGTCTTACCATTAATATTTATTCACAAAGTACACCGGCTTTTAATATGGTCCACGTGTTTGCCTGATTTGACCAATATTGGTTCTATACATTTGTCTTATGATTGAGTAAACTTTTCTGTAACATGCCAAACTCATCCGAAATAAATCTCAGTTCGACTGTTCAAGCATAATTTTAAAAACAAACTATAGAATTGCCCGCTTTCTAAACGACGCTTTTGTACACGCGGGATTTATGATTATTATTTAATTAAAAAAAATTATTTTAGGAGCCAAAGCTGTAAAATACAAAAAAATAAAAGTATATGAAAAACTAAAAAACACTTTAGTATTTTAAATACTTACGATACGCCGTGGTATTTACAATAAATGTTTGAAACACTCTCGTCCAAAAGTATTCAGAACTCGAAAAATGGACTGACGTACTATACAGTATTCGAACACTCAAACGTGACCGCAGAATTCTAATTTTTAAACAGAACGGATGTGTTTGTTGTATAACTCTCGACGGTAAACGAATGTTTAATTATTCTATTTTTTAACGGTCGCGGCCACTCGGAGTCGTGCAGGAGGCTTAAATTAACGAACTCGTCGGTGGAATCGTGAAAGGGATCGAGTGTCTTGGCCGCCGGAGACGTGGAAAACAAGAAACCGCGGGACGGAAGCCAACTCTCGGCCGCGCTGCGCATTAAAAAATAAAAAAGCCGGTGTAAATGTCGCGTGAATAGTAGTTTGCGACGGGCTATACGCTTTGGGTGGGTCAACGAGTTGGAAGTTGTGATTTGAGCGTATTATATTTTAACATCTGAGAGCGAAAAACGATTCTGAGCGAGCTCGGTAGGCTCTGATACGTCCCGGGGGAAAAAATCAAGTTCACCGAAAAACCGCGTAAAAATGGTATTCGTCCGAGTGAGTCATTTTCGTTTGGTAAAAAATGCGTTTGATACGTTTTACTTCAACGCTTTCGAGTATAAATTAGATGTCCTTATAATAATTCGTGTTAAAATCTCAAAAAATGCGAACGCTGATAACTGTGCGAAAGTGAGTTAATATAGTTGGTTAGGTTCAATATAAAGATTTATCTAATTCTTTGGGACGGTGGTTTTTCTGAAAAAAAAAAAAAAATTTACCAACAAATTTTAGACTATCGATCACCTATATATAATATCAGACTCTGTGTGGTTCGAATTTAAAATAAGAAAATAAAACGTTTTTGCAAAGCGAACCGCGCAAAAAATACAAATCGTCTATGAGGTTTATATTGGTTCTATGAGAATTAAAAACGTAAAAACAATTTTTGACTTTTTTTCTCCTGGACGTATTAGATTACAGCACACGCTCAGAATCGTATTTTACGTTCGTCCGCGTGCTAATTTTGTAAACATTACAGAAAATTATTATCGTCTTTTCGTCTCATTGTTTCAGTTAAATCGTACGTATCTCAAACTGTTTTGATAGCGATTATAAGATAGCGGTGGACGAGTTGACTCATAACACAATTTTTATCGAAAATTCTATTGTTATTTAGTTTGGTTCTTTTTTCGGTTTTTCGGG
Source organism: Hormaphis cornu (assembly GCA_017140985.1). Taxonomy (NCBI): domain Eukaryota; kingdom Metazoa; phylum Arthropoda; class Insecta; order Hemiptera; family Hormaphididae; genus Hormaphis; species Hormaphis cornu. Next base: position 33,572,840 of record CM029359.1, read on the forward strand.
TATAATCTTTTTGGAATTCGGCAAAACGTTCAGCGCAACGCACCGAGGATATAAGTCGGACTTTCAGAAAACGTTTCAACCGTCAAGATCGGAGAAACGTCCTAGGCTCTCACAGACACGAGCAAAAAACAATTAAAAAAGAAACACACGCATCTTTGTTAAATCAATAGCTACCTCGCTCAGAATCTAATATTTACGACAAAAAAATTATTTTACCCTCGCGGGATCGCTTTATCGAAAAAACACGAGACGGCTGAATTGCTGAGGCGAATAATGTGTTCGGCCAGCGACGATTAGCATTGTTCGCCCGACGATAGCCCAAATGGAAAATTCCTGCGAGTTTCGAACGCATCGCGGGAGGAAGAACGGATCACATTGTTTTTACGATCCGTAAGCATTATATTACGTCATTTCATTTCAGTGGGGCGACGGTCGAATTTCACAAAAAAACTATTTATAACAATATAAAAAAATAACAGAAGTATAATTTCGTGTTCGTTTTTGTCCAACGATGATATACGGTCGGTAACTGTGGCCGTTACGAATCGTTATACGAATACCGTCTTGGCATACTCTGTGGTGACTTGTTCTTATATTTTTTAAAAAATAAACAGCATTCAAGATTCAAGAGAAATCTTTGATTTTGACCGTGTTAAAAACCGCGTGACCCGTTTTTAGATTCTGAGTGAAACGAACGAACAACGATGTGTTTTTTTTTTTTTTTAACCACTACGTCGTCATCACGATAACTTCCTCAACAAAGCTACGACTTTTAATGTCAGTAACGATAGGTTTATACGGACGGTCCGAGGAAGTCTGATACGATTTTCAAGACATTTCGACAAATTTTTGAGCTAGTCAAGCTTTGAAATTATCATTTTTTTTTTCTTTTTGTTCGATAAAAAATTTAATTTTTCACAATAAGTTTTGAAAATTCAATACGAGGTTTCCGACATGACGTGTGCGACCTATTCCGTTTTTTATTTATACACGCCGCGCCGGAGGAGCAGCGGGTTATTAATAATGTTTTTCAAACGAAGTGTGAACGGACCTACAGTGTATTATGGTAAAAAAGTTCAACGACATCCGAAACGATCGCGGAACAAACGAAATAATACGGTTTTTTTTTTATTTCAGCAAACAACGTCGCCATAACATGTTATGACACAGTTTATTTGCGTTTCCCGTGTACGCGTTTTTAATTGTCGAATATCACGTTTTAGTACGACGATGATAATAATTATCATGCTACACAATTGTACCGTTATTATTTAGGTTTTTTAACAGAAATGATTGTAGTGAACGCGAAAACCGGTACTGTGTCTTTTTCAAAAAAATCAAATAACTAAACGCGACGCGTGTAAAGAGAACGTCTTCGACGCTTTTCCAACTGAATCGTTACGAAAAACACGCGACAGAACGTAAAACGAAACGAAAGTACTATCGAATACGGTTAAATATGTATAATATTAGGTTTAAACATTGACATTCGACCTGCGCGTAATACAATATCATAATTATAATTTATACGTTCTGCGAGCTAACATTGAATTGAATTATTTATTTATTTTATTATTATTTGTTTTTATTATTTATTATTTATTTATTATTTATTTATATATTATTTATTATTTATTTATTTATTATTATTTGGAGAAATACTCCACGTTGCGAACATGTTATCACACAGCACTGTTAAAATTGCCTAATAATTACAAACCGGGTATAACGCGAGCGGAAACTAAATTTGTTATCGTATAGTACGTTATGAAAACGGTTCGTAATTACGTAAAAAATAACGATGTTAAGACCAAGCGCGTAGGATACACGTAAGATACGCGGCTTAAATTGTTGTTGTTTTTTAATGATGAGGAGCCAGCTGTCTATTAATTTTCAAACCATCGTGACCTCGTGTATTTTACGCATGCAGAAAGACACAAGCCTCGGTAAAATCGCAGATAGTTAAAAACTCGATTCAAAAGCGCTATAAAAAAAAAAAAATACGTTTTGAAGGTTACAAGTATATTATACTGGAGAATCGCGAGACACGACGTACGGGTGAGACGAAAATCGTGAACCGTCGGATCGAAAGATTTTTATTCTTGATAAAAAAATTCATCCGTCATACATGGCCAATAACATTTTGGGGAAACTATCGAATTTCTCTCTGATTTTTGTTTTAAATCCGTAGGTCGGGTTTTTTTTTTTGTTACTTGCCAGTCTTTTTTTATGTCCTCGTAACATAACACCCTTATGAATTTTTTTCTAATTTCCAATTGCTTATTTTTTAGTTTTAACACCCCAATCTACACGGCGTTCTTTCACTTTGGACATTCGCGTTCCCCCGGCAATCAACCGTTTCCAATACTCTTTCGACAGATCAACACGATTCAACCGTAAAACACTATCCTTAATTGTCGAGACGGTCATTGAAAAGGTTAAAACTTTAACCGCACATCGCATTCTCTACATGAATATACAACGCACACTAAAAATCGTTATACGGCGTGATTATAGAAGACTCTTCTGACTACACTTCAGTACACATTTCAGAAATTAAGAACTATACAATATTCTATATCTTTGTCAACGATTATTATATATATATATATACTAATAACAGCTCTCAGATGTAAACGTACAATATTTTGCTAAAACTATTCTCAACTGTAAACATCTATATACGTAAATTGGAACGTATAGAAGCGTATAATCGACGTGGATCAACGAGAACGCCTAATTATTAGCGGTCTTAAGTTTTTTCGCACAACCCGTAGTTGTAAAAAATAATACGTCGTCGTCGTACGTTTGCAACAATATTCGGCGCACTGTCGCCGTTTTCGGCATCAGACGATACGATCGCTGTACACGACAAACAACAAAGACGGCGCCAGCTGCGTTCGCGGGCTCGGCGAAGTGGTTTTTTCGATCGGATAACGAGCGAACAACAAAAACCGATTATCATTCCATACGGTCACGTACTTGGACGGTAGGTTTCTATTGTAGTACACGTATGTAACGTGATGCAGAACACGGCGAACGATTAGAACGAAAATAACGAACGCCGCGGCAGAGAGAAAAAATTCTAAAATTTTATCGTGCGCGGCGGCAGCAGAGCGGAAAACAAACAATGGAACGCCGCCGGTCGAGTGTTTCGGGTTTGTTTCCGAACGACGGACGTTTTCATGACGTTATGTTTGTAGCACCAGGTTTTTTTTTTAATTTTTTTGTCCCTATATTTTAAATAAAAAGTGTTCGACGTTAAATATTCTAACCCACAATGCATTCGGTAGAGTTCACCGTTAATACTGTCGGATTAAACGAAATTGAACAGGTTCTGTCCTATTTGTTTTGCGTGATTTGAAACAATCGTCAATGTAGGCGTATCGTTTTGTTTTACCAAATATTCTTACATAAACACTCGAGAATTATTCTAATTTTAGTCGTTATAAAAATTTCTGTAAAAAAGTTTCACTACAGGGGATATATCGAGTAGGCGTTAGTAACGGGTAAAACGATTTTTTAAAGATATACATAATATAGTTGTCGTTTTTACGTTCAACACCGACAATATAATATGTCGGAGCTCTATTTAATGGTTTGGTTGAAAATTAACGATCTTATTTTTTGTCGAATAGACAATGATATACCGTTTTGATCATGTTTTACAATACGCTTTAAGTTTACTTTAAGTCATCCAACAATCTTCTATCAATAAATTACCAATACGTTTGTAAATTTTTCATGGTTTTCTTTTACTTTGAGATGCTCCACTTTAAGGAGAGAAAAATTGCGCTAAAAAAGAAAAATGTTTCGCGGCAATAATAATAATTGTTATTTTCGCGTCGATCTTTTATTCGTTTGAAGTGATTTGTAAAAAATTTAAAAACATTTATTCAAAGCGAAACGTCAAACAATCATGAAATTATCTGCATTTACAACTAATCGTGGCAAAAAACCTCGAAACACGGGGTTTTCTCCTGCGGGCAAACATTTTAATTTACAAACGAAGAACCAAATCGAATCCAGTAGATTTTACCGTCAGTACGTTTATTATTCACACTCAGCCGAAAAATCGTGCGTTTGCATATTTTTACTAGGAATTTCAAGTGTAAAACTGTGTTTTGCATATTTCGAGGTCATTTAGTTTGTGTGCGCATTCGAAGAAAACTAGTCGGTTCTATTGCTCGTAACGAGATTTTTCAAAGAAGTCCGTGTCACATTCCTATAAGCTGCTATACGGACAAAATGAATAAAAACAAGTCGTACGCCTTTTAAACACCTTTTGAGACCGCGGCGATTCACGAAAAGTCGAGTGATCCTTGTAATTTTTTTTCCAAAACGCGGAATCCAGTGACGTACGCGAACAACGCGGGCCGAAAACTCCTATCGTTCGCTACGTAACTTTTCGTACGGTTTCGAGAACACAATCGACCGCCGGAATCCAAAATTTTCGTCGTCCCGGAAACTGCCCCCGGGCCCCGGATCGCTCCGAATTTTGAAATCGTCCGTACATATCATATTACTGCAGCAGCACCTTTACACAGCACGTGTCAAACCCGGCCGTTACCGGTGGTTACGTTCCACAAAGGGAACGCGCGTTTTCCGATTCGGATAGCCGGGACGCAGCAATAAACACCCTTTTGCCCCGGGGAGACGATCATAATAATAATACGGCCTTTGTGCTGCTTTCTTCGCGCTGTGTTACACACAGTGCACATCGCGCAGCACAAAATAATATAGGTATGTATATATTTACGAGGCGGAACAATGACCATCGTCTCGATTTTCTCCGCAGCGTTGTTATTGTTGGCCCCGCCGCGTGCGTCGTCGTCGTTATCATTGTTGTTATTCCGCCGGCAGCGTACGAGAAAAACGAAACGGCCACGACCTGCCCCGCCGACTACAGGGTGAAGAGACGTGAAAAAATTAGAAAAATCGTCGCTACGAAATTAAACGAAAAATTAAAAAACGAAAAATTAAACCGCCGCAACGTTGCTGCAAATCGTTTTTCGTCCGCTGCTGCAGTTCTCGCGTTCGGTCCGTCTCACGGAAACTCCATCCGCGCGAACCGACGTCCTATTCGTCTTCTCTTCCTCCGAACCACCCCCGACCGATACTTACACGCGTCTCTTCTCCGGTCGAATCTTTTTCCTTTCTTTTAAACACTGCTTCGGTTTCCTCCATCGCTCGCCAGAACCGTCTCCGTCATCTTGTCCGGCTACAGTGGTGAAACACCGACACTACCTCTCGGATGTCCATCTTCCCTCGTAACTCCACCCGAGCGTTCTCGATTCCACCACCCTACGGTCCATAACACCCGGCCAAACCATAAAACGCATTTGGTCGGTCTCAATACTGTAAAAACTCACGTCGTTCTAGTCGAATATTTTTTTTATCGCGCAAAACACCACACGCCCATCTCCATTTCACACGTTTCGCATCCGTCGTCGCAGTCCTATTACACGTAGGACACTCGAAGTCTATCATCATTCTTCTAACACGTCGTCGCCGATCGTCGTTACTTATTTCGTATTGTCATCATCCTGAAGTTCCTTCAATATTAATCATAGTCCGTAATATACTCGCCGTTTTACGCCGTCAATACGATCCCTTCAAGACCTAATCTCCCGCAGTCATCCAGTCTGTCACTAACTCCGTCCAGATGTTCTCCAACCCAAAACTATATAATTACCCCATCAGCAAACATCACACACCAGCTGGGTACCAATATAATCTTGCATCTCTTTTGTGACTTTATCTGCCCAGACCGAAGTAAGTATTTAAATTTTTCCGTTACTCCACACACACGTACCATTGACACTATATATAGTACTAGAACTTACACAACATACACGTTTCGTATCGATTCAACATACATTTTTGGGATTTTTTTCTGCACGTACAATTTTGCGTTCCCAACGCAATTTCTCAAACAGCGCTATATGTTCTTCCAAATAGTATCGTAGGTACGAATAATTTTTTTTTTCTCGTCGAATACCCAGCTGTTTCCGCGTCTCACCCTGTATGCTACGGTTATACTCCGTATATAATGGTAGTAACAACAGTAATGACAGTAATAATAGTGGTATCACGGCGAAACGTATTATATTATAATGCGCGTATATTATATTATTGTGCAGGTATATTGTTATTATTGTACCTATTATTATTACTATAATATAATTTCGGTACAGATAGGCCGGCCGGAAAACGGTCAGCGCGGGATTAAGGGTCGTCGTAATGGCGGTGCTGAACAACACGGCAGTCGGGGTGGGCGACGGTGAAACGCGAAAGGTCTCGGCGAAATCGGCCAGATTAGTATTATGAATTTATCCAGCAGAGCTCTGACGACGAAAAAGGGTAACACGGACAAGTTGTGTTTGTCCAAACACGGGGTAAATATTTTAAAACCCACAATGTTTGTAACTAAAATTGTTCAACGACGATTTCAAAGTAAATGTAAAACTTCGAAAAAATACTCGCGGTCTCGCAGTCGTAATACGCTACAATCGAATCTGTCTCGGCTCAGACCGTTCTGAACAATTGTCGTAAAAAATAAACGATCCGGAATAATTAAAAACTACTACGCGCGTTCGTTTTATCATTTTACCAACTTTTTTCTATAGCTGACCTGCGCCTGTTATAATAGAACGGAGATTTAAGGAATGATTTTACGAGTATAACACGGTGTAGGTGCCTAGTGTGAATAACAATAGTTTACGGATACGATTTTTCAGCGCAACGTGTTTCGAACAGCGATTTTTTGTTTTACACGGAAATCAATAAAGCGTTCAGTGTATAACGGTAATGTACGTTATAAACTTACGACGCTTATGCGTTTCGGCACTCTTTCGAGAAATAAAAAAACTTTACAGCACGTTTGCTTTGGAGTATTCGTTACGCTAAAACCGTAAATTTTTTACCGTGCGTCAAACACCCGAAAAAACAAATTGTTTAGACTCTGAGCGTCAAAATGTACCGTTTTTACGAATACTGTTTTTTTTTTCTGTTTCTCTGTGAACGCGTCTTTTGAGGGTACGCTCCGATTTTCACGTTCCACAAGTCTAACGAAAGATATTCCAGTATTGTACTTTTTTTAAAACAATACATGTACAATTTCTTCGCTGACGGTCGAAAAAAGTAAAACAACACACCGCGGCCGATGATTACAATTGGAATTTCGCGGCGGAAGACCTGCTGCGAACGTTCGGATTGCACACGTCGTACGTTCCGGTGTAATGGATCCGGGGACACGCGATATCCCGGCAAAGTATATCCCTCGGGAGCGGGTTTCCTCGACGAGTGTCACGTCTCACCTGCGTATCATTTCCATACTGTGCACACACACACAAAACGTTTTATTACCATTGCAACTTGTACAGTTTGTGTGCGTTTGTATTATCTAAAAGCGTACCTACATCGACGCAGTTTTGCGAAAGGGGACGGAGCTGCACACGCCATAGCAGCGCGCGTTTCGAGTGGCCCCGGGGCCGTGTTTGAGTGTGAAACTCGAAAAAAAGAAAAAAAGTAATAGCATATTATTATTATTATTATTGTTATTATTATTATTACACGCGACGTGAAGGGTGGTTTCAATTTCGTTCGCAGTTATACATTGACATTGCGCGTGTGCCCGGACTGCGAATAATCTCCCCCCGCGGCGGGCTCGGTGAAAATTCGATTTTTCGTTTTCATAAATACCGAAATCGCCCGATAAACGCCTGAGCCACACGTTCGTTTGAATCGCGCGAATATATTCTATGATTTCTTGTGGAACGCGAGCTGGGGGAAAAAAAAAAAACGGACGTTCCTTATGATTTTCCCCGTTTTACAGATTTCTCTGATGATCCGTCTTCCCTCTTGAAATCTTTTACTTTAGAACTCTACGAACCGTCTAACAATAACCTGTACCGTTACAGTGGATACCTGAATTTTCGACCGAGAGCGATTTCAGAACATGTTTTTCACTCTCGCGACAAAAATATTACCTGCACGAATACAAAAACGGGACGGTAGAATACAAAATTACTGTGCGGGTTGAAAAATTTACGGGTAACGTTTAATTTCGTACGTTTTACATTCCGGACAAAATCCGGATAAAACGATTTCTTTTCGTTCCAAACGGTTGTAACGAAGACGAGATGAATGTTACCAGTACAATATGCGCGTATCGAATAGAACGATGATTTCCGCAGCGCCGTGGCCCCGGACAGTCTAAATCTAAATAAAAAATCTACCGCATCGCGCGGGATCGGGTTAAAATCAGTTGCAAACGCGATTTAATAATAGTTCAACCTCAATTCGTCTCTAGTGGTGTCGGGCCAGTTTTCAAGCACCGGAAAAAGTGTAGGGCTCCCCATAAGATGCCCGGCAACCTCACTGCGAAGCGTCCCCCCGGAACGGGTTTTTGATTTTAAACACGGATTTCTTCATCAACGTCCACAATAGGAGAAATCGAAATTCAACCGCTGTTATTGCTACGGCCCCGTCTGTCTGCGATTTGATCACGAAAAAAATGCTGCCATGAGCGACGCGCGACGGATCAGTAAAAGGCTCGCGCGCATACGAACCATGGACGCAGGTATGGAACCGCGCTTCGATACGATATTTCAAACTTTTCGACCGTATTGTTGAGTTTGGATTTTTCACGCACCAGAGACGACTGAGCACGCTCAGAATCGTATTTTCGAAGGCGACGGTTTATCGTTGCGGTATAATAATCGCGCGTTCGAACCACGACTCCTGCAAACTGGTGCGGACCCGGCCCGAAGCGCAGTCGCTACCCCGTCAAACTACCCGCGCGACCCAGATTGATCCGATAGCCTTTCAATAATTGGTGGTACGTGACCGTTGGCAGTTTTTTAAAATTTTTTTCACCATTTCTCCGCTCTTGTAGCGTTTTCGCGGTCGATCCTCGTACCACGATGATAATTACAATACGATATCATGTACGCATGGCGTGTGTCGACGACTATTGTTCCCGATCGCATTACTACTATAATATTAATGTTACACTCGTAACGACGACGTATTATCCAATGTGCGGTTTGGACGTACGTATATTATCATAACGAGATATCGCGTGGCCTACCCGACGCGTATCAACGCCTGTTGTGAAAGAAACGTTTTTTTTTATTATTATTCTTACCGTCGTTGTAAGTTTTTCGTGGGTAGGAAAAAAGAAAGATTACGATTATTACAGGCCGCCGTCAGCGTAGTACGTTCTTCACGAATAATTACTATCGTTTCACGACGCGGTTAACAACGCGGAGTCGATACGGCTGCAGAGATAATACGCGCCTAACTAACTATATATAGCTGTCGTCTTCGTCCGGATAAACTGCTGCGTGTTTTGTTTAATTCGGATTTTTATTATTAAATTTCAATTTATCGCGCGATAGCGGCACATGAGGATTTCGCTCGAAATCGTTTTAGAGAACAAACGCGAATCGGCTACATAGGGGCTACGCCGCGATAATAACTATTATCTCGCGCGCTCAGATTTTTTCACTCTTTCGACTCGCGACGTGTCCCGTTGATAAAACGTTTTTTTTTTTTAATTACCGTTTATAGGCATTTCAAATGACGATCGTCATAAAAATACCGCCCCGTTAAAATATCGGCCTCACCACCGCCGAACAAAACACAAAATGATAATAGCGATATGAACTTTCGCTATTTTCGAACGCGCGCAAACTGTTATTTTATTAGAAAAAATTTTAGTCGCCACACGTGTACTTTTTGTAAACACTCTTCGGGATCAACGCGAACCTGCGGTGTGAAACGAGAATCGCTCGGATGATTCAACAAAGTGCTCGGAAAGGTTTTTGTTTTATTATGCCGTAACAATTATTGTGTATTTTGATTTTTACGTGGAAACAAATTTTAAACTGTACTGTCGCGATAAAACACTAAAGCACGATAAAAAAAAAAAAACATACCTACAGCTAGAAAACGAACAAATTCAACGTGGATCACAAGACTATTTTTCTATACATACGGTGAAAATTATCTGCATTTCAAACGGCGTTTTGGTGTTCAAGTCGCAACTACTTGTAAAATACGCATTTTGGATGCGATAGCTGCAGATTATTGTTGATAAAGTTTTCGAGTTACTTTATATATATGTGTAGATTTTTAATCGCGGACGTAATTCTCCTTCGTTGCTGTTTCGCGATGTTCGTCGTACGAGTCGTAACAATAACGAGGCAAATGGACCGAAAGAACGGACGGTTTCTTCGTCCCTTTCGCGTCTCTGCGTAAGGGGGCGAGGATCAATTTTGTTTTTGCGCTTTGTTGAAAACAGAAGAAGAAAAAAAAAACGGTACTTAAGCGCAAACAACTGCATATTATTTCGCGAGCACCACACGACGCAAAACGATCATTAGGTCGTAACATTTGGTCCGTAAAATTAATGGAACGGTCGTCATTGCAGCGTATATCGTGTTCACGTCCGTACAGCTTACTCGCCGTTTTTTTCCCCCCTCGCGGTTCAAAAATAACCATTTTCTAAATCCCGTCGTCTCGCGTCCTACAAAAATATAACGGGTACATCGTTTGCGATCATTACGATGAACGAAACTTGTACAATCACAATGGAACTCGCGATAAAAGTTCTAAAACACGCATTGTTTTTTGCTCTAAAAAATACCTACCGATCGCGCAACGAACATTTGAAGTATATCAATAAAAGTGTAATTTATCTCACAACAGTCGGTAATTAATTTAAATTATACGTCTTTTAGTTAAATTATCAGTAATAATCGACCGAGATAAAATATCTTGTCAAAACTCGACACGCTATTTTTTTTTTTTTCCAGTGTATCAACTACAAAATTTTTGATAGTAGCAATAAACGTTTTCGAGAACGACGCGTATTCGTCCTCCTTAAGCCACCACAACTTCTTCGAAAACGCTCCCGGTCACACAACGTTTGGGCGTTCGCGTTTTTTTTCCAGTCCGAAAAATCGTCTTTTGAAAAATGTACAACGATATCTTTAAAGTACCGACAAAACCGTACTTACGGCATTGCGGTGTTCGGCAATAACGAGTCCCAAAAAGGATTTCCATCCATACACTTTGTGTTTTGTTGGCCGCTCGTCGCCGGAGCCGGGCCGGAAAATCCGTTCGCCGCAAAACCGCTCCGCCGCGTACAATAATAATTACCGCGCTAACCGCAGAAACTTTTCGCGGCGTCGAGCGAGTTTTAACGCGAAACAACAATATCGAAACGTTTACGCGAGCGAATATTTACCGTCAAACTTGCCGCAGTAGACGATGTTAAACGGCGTTAGTTTTGCGAAACGTTTTCGTCGAAACGTTCAAACGCACAGCGTTGCACACGGTGTCGTCAAACACGCGTCCGTTGATGTCCCGAGAGACAACGGCAGCCAATGCGTTGAAACGCGTCTGCACGTGGCCGCCGCGTTATTCCCACGGTCGCGAAAAAATTGAAAATTTACGACGGCCACTGCGGACCGTGTTGGCGAATTTTCCTCGGTCTCGAACACCGTCGTCGATGGCGTAAAGTGACCCAACAACACACACACACACAGCTTCGCACCAACCACTGTTAAAACTTTAAACAAAAGAGTAAAATAAAAAACACTTTGAGTGCTCTTAAAAAATTCCATTATTCTTATCTGTACGATTGTATCACAAGTGTTTATGTTGAAAAAGCATGAAAATTGGTGCAAAGTATCCTCATTTTACGGTACATTCGACACAACAGATTCTACGTCTCCACGAAGCACCGAACGGCGTATAAAATAAACCTCTACGAGTTCGCCAAAAACGAAAAAGATTGCGTGAAATTATAAACCACGTTGGTTGAGCGAATAGAGTACAATCGAATGGATCTAAAAAAAAAAAAAATGAATGAAAAAGAATACACAATTATTATTCTGATTTCTATTATTAAAATAAGTTATACAATGTAATATCGCGTCGAGTAAATCTGATACATACCTATATTATGAAAAACTCGTTTCAAATTAAAATATCGTTTCTCTCACGTTACGTTGGATCCCGAATGAAACAAAAATGAATGAAATCTTACACAGATATACTAATACTTTTAAAGAAATAGTAATCATTCGTTTTAGATTAATTTTCTAACCATCAACGTAAATCGAATTTCGTGATCATTTTCCCTATTTTTTTTTTTTTTTTTTTGTCTTCGAATGTAATTTTTCTAGTCGTTTAAAATATTTACACATCATTTGAACTATATATTATTAGCTGGACAACAAACTTTTTTTCTACTTCAATAAAATATATTGGAAACTTTTTGAGCGATCGACTCACCGTGACTGAGGTGGCCATAAAATGATTTTTTTTCTTTCAAATAATTAATATTGATAAATTTAAACACTTTAAACTACACGTCATTCACAACATTGACGAACGAAAAATAGTGTTCTATACTCATTGTACTTTTTATCATTTTTTTTATTTTCCTTATCGGTTGTATTTATTTTACACAATTTTTATGGGGTATTTGCTTAAAATGCAATATCAAAGTTTGTAGATACCTATAAAAATTCTCAAACAATTGGTGTTAAAAAGTTTAAATGATTAAATATTTTTTTAAAAAAAATTTAATAATCGGTTATATAGTAATTATTTTAATCGCGTGCACTTAACGTTCGTATCTATAGTTAAAATAATATTCAACAGCTGTGTTTAGGCTATTATTTTTAATTGTTGTACAGTGTTTGTTTTACGGTCATAATTTTTGTTGATACCTAACACAATGGAGTAAAATATTTTTGAAATTAAATTTAAAAACGTTTTTTAAAAAAATCGAGGTACATAATATAATTGTGTTCCTCTGTGTTTATTTAGTTCACGAGTTAGTTGCACATTAAATATACACCGTTCGTATGCCATTAAAATGTTTTTGGAAAAAAATAACCACTTCTCGTTTTTTCGACGGCCATTGAAAAGTAGATAAAAATATAATATAGTTACAAACAGTTTTATATGTTGTTAACATTGTATTAAATTTTCAAAATTTTTTCTTGAAAATTTAAGTTTTTATTGAAATTAAATGACAATAAAATTGGAATTTGTTGAAAATTTTAAAGTTCTATATTTAGCTCAAAAATATGTGAAATGTTTTGAAATCACACCTGTACATTACCAATGTTAACATTGTGTGAAAATATCAAGTTTTTTCAATCATTATTTTGGGAGTTATAACCAGTTAACAATTAATTTATGTTGTCGAAAATGTGTTTTCCGTACTTTTTTCCGTTTATTCTTAAATTTTTTTTTTTTGTTTTTCCCGAAAAACTTTTTTGGAATTGAAAACTTCGAAAAAACACAATCAACCATTGTTGACACCAAGGATATAAAATTCTCTACCGGAAGGAGGTACTGTTGTTGAAGACCGGAGCAATTCCCTAGGAGCTACACGTGCCACAGACGCAAAAATAATAATAAAAAACACATCTTTTTAAAATCAAAAGTTTGCGAGCATAACACGACTTGTACAGGCATTCGTTTTTCTTTGATTCCGCATATTATGAAAAACAACCCGAACACTTTCGAAACTATTATCAGTATAGGAAAGCAATATGTTTACGAGATTAATTAATTATTTGCGTTTTGAATAAAAGTTTAAGTCAAATTAAGCGATCAATTTTCATCCGAGCACGCTGCAGCGTTCAACGTTTGTATATTGTTGTTAACTATTCGCTTTATTTACTAATCATTTATCAACGTGATTTACTCAGAAGAATTTTAACAGAATCGTAACACATCGTTTCAAGGTAAGAGATGTAATAAAACATCGCGTGGCCTACAACAACAGCTAAAGGGTCGGGTTGTGTTTGAAAACGATCGCGTCGACGATTAGTTGAGTGACTATATCTGGTAAGTGAAATACGTGTTTGATTTTTGAACTATACATAGTTATGTCACGATCATTATTCCTCAAACCGTCAATTCTACCAGCATTTTAACCCCGTGTTTAAAAAAAAAAAAATCGTTTTTCGTTTTCAGCACCTACGTTAAAACGTGTTTGTGCGATTCGTCTGGACGGTTTATTTATTCACGTTTTTTTTTTTTAATATTTCAAGCTATCGGACTGCAGCGGTCGAACCACCGAAACCGCCGAAACGCGCCGAAAAGCTCTATCCGGAATTCGACAGTAAATCGTATCGTATCTGTTATAATTACATGAGCTACAGATGAATACCGAAATACGAATCAAATGCGTAAATCGGAGAGGATTATCGGAACGATTTTTTTTATTTTTTTCGTTCGCCCCGTTTACGACCAATAAAATTCGTATTACGAGATCGTTTTGCCGTCGTAAAAATAACGTCGTGCGGACAAAAACCAGCGCGAACCGTTCTCATTTTCGTTTTCGTACAGTAGCAAGTAACAATAATATACGATTTATAATTTATATTATTATTGCGTTACACGTTATTAAAACGTTTTTCTGCGAACGCGTGATTCGGGTCGACCTAAACGATACCGCCGATATAACATGAAAATAGTGCACCGTTTTGTAATATTAACGTTATAATAACATCGTATTATGTCGCAGCGAGGCGGTACGAGATTTATGGTACGTCGCTTTTATAACATTTTTATACTTATCGCGCGAGCGTGGCGGTAAAAATTGTTTTTCATTTTTTTTTCTCCTCTCCGCGTTAAATATTACGTCATTTTCCCCGGTACTTTTAAAACGATTACCGTTGTAAATACAGTTTTTGACGTTGACGAGACGAATAATTATTATTATTATTGTTATTACAGCGTCCAATTATCGCCGCGGGAGAACGGCGATCGAAAATAATAAAATAAAATTAACATTGTCACGGGGGACGAGGAACGCTTCGCCGCCGACCAGCGATTTTCGCCGGTGACGGAACGGTAATTCTTCTATGCGGGTTGACGTTACGATTTTCACGAACTGGACCGAGTGTGCCGTGATTATAAAACGACTTTTTCCCGTTGTTGTAAACTGTTTCAAAAGTTAAATTTCCAGCGCAATTTAAAATTCAAATTTTATTACTATATCTCGCGTCGCGTTTGATTCAAAACACTCGGGGAACACATCACTTTTCGTGTGTTTACGCACGTTAATTCTACGATTATTAAATACAAGATTATTTTGATCCGGCGAGTATCTGTTATTTTTTTTTTGTTAACTTTTACGAGTATCGTACACGAACAGTTCATAGCGAAACTTTTCATTAATGTGGCCAATTTTTTCAATGCTGAATGCGAAAATGACGGATTGGTCACTATGAATCGCATAACGTTTCAACGCGACTAGAACAATTCTCCTACGTAGGTTGTGATTTCGGTTAATCGTACAAATTATATTATTATTATTGATTTTATGAATTTTGAAACTCGTGACTGTACCGAACACGTTGAAATTTGTGCTTCAACTATGACGTACTGTTTGGTCATTAGTATCCTCATACATGTATACATCGGTATTTCAGTTGGTTACTGCTGTTATCCACTACATCCCCCTTACACATACATACCAAAATTTCGTTTCCGATCAATACGTCGTGTTGGTTGTATAGTTTATACGTTGTACGTCAATAAAAATATTTACGTTTTTATGTTACCATCTGTATAGACAAACAAAATTCGAGGAAAATAGTTTCTACAGACGATTGCTTTTGAACAGGCGTCGAACGTTCACCACGAAGGCTTCGACACGAATAACAACGTGCCCGTAGTAAAAACGAATATCCAAGTGTGATTGGTTTGCACTAACCATATTTTCAAAAAGTAATTTCAATTTGTTCTGGATAAATGTGATGTTATCAACGTGTTATTCAAGAAAATATAACTTACCATACAGTTATCTAGCCGTCATCTTATCTGTAGACACCCAACTCGAAAGTCACTGTTTACAGAGCACAACAGAAACAAAAACGTTAGGACATTTTCTTCGCGTCTTATCTCTGTAGAACTGCGAGATGTTCCGTTTGTGTTTTCAAAAAACACGATCGTTTCCGAGCACCTCCGTCCTGTGAAATTCAGACGTGACTTACTTTTATTTATTTTATATAATCACATGGCAGTGTCGGCGTTTGCACACTTTGAGAGGGATTTATTTTCAGACAAGCCAGACTTTAATGTATAGGTACTACTACAATTTCAATCCCACCGCATCGTACTTGATTTATACGTATACGCGCTATGTGTCCAGGTGCGTTGAAAATTAAAACGGTTCACTAAAATAATTTCAATTGAAAAATAACTTTTTTTTTCGTATCTTCTCAAAGTTTGACTCGAAAAATTTATACCGGACGAAATTTTTTTTACAAAATTTGCTCATCCAATACCGCAGTTAAAACCATCCGATAAATGAAAGCCAAATATTACGCATTTTTCCGCAAACAAAAAAGAAACACGGTAATATACACCTACTGTTGGTAAACTCATATAACACTATCAATCTGTATAACACTGTGCCGCCGTTGAAACGGTACATATTGTTTCGGAAAAAAGACGAAAATAACAACCAGTTAAACGCGATGCGGACCAAGTGCGGTATAGATTTTTTGTGAGTTTGTATAATATGTTTACCATTTTTAGCATTCAATCGTGCTGTGATAACGTTCAATCGTATCCACTTAGGGACACGTGGTAGGTACTCTAGAACCCTCTTTTCGATAACGTGAAACTCTTATAATGAAAACAGCGACAGCAAAACACACGAATATTTGCATAATTATCATTCCGATACGTCGTGCGCGATTTTGCAAGTAATCGTCGTATCGGTACGTTTCTTTTCAGAGAAAGATTCTGAGTGTAACAAAGAACAACGTATACATTGGTTTTCACACGATGCGTGTTTTTTATTCTTTATTTTTATTTAGATTTTTTACCACTACGCAATCGCGATTTTTAAAGTCGATACATCTAACGATAGGACGCTGATGGTACTCTGAGGTAGAAAATTAAAAAGTTACAATCGAAAAACTAAGCGAAAATTAAGGAAAAAAACGTTAAAATTTACGGCAAACCTGTTTCGGACATAATCTATATAGATTTTCAGCCATAACTTCCATAACAAATAATAATAAAACGGAATAAGCTGAAACTTTCACATAATATTAAAATTAATACGATACAGGTCTGACACAAATTTCAAGAAATTTAATTTTAGCTAAGCGTAGAACTTTAAAATTTTATTTTTTTTTTTTTGGAATTTTTGTACCATAAAAAACTTAATTTTCCACAAAAAGTTTCGTAACACAAGGTATCCGACATGTAAATACATATGCTAAAAATATGTTTTGAAAATCTGTAGACACAATTTTTATACTTAGTCGTTTAAAATTGGAAAGTTTTCGAAAATTGGTCATACCTTTGACTATTTTTGGAAAATACCCGCACAAATTTGTTATCTAAGACTTGGAAATTATACCTGTTGTGTAAAACCAAATTCGCTATCTGAATGAAAATATTTCAAAAAAGTCCGCCCAGTAGATTTGGAAAGCGTATTGAAAAGCAAAGTATTGAAAAACGGTGTTATATAGATTAGATAACAAATTGAAATTACGCACTGTTGTGCAATTCATACTAGAATCGTAACCGTAACTCTTCAAATAATGGTCTAAATGGTTTGAAATTTTCACACGTTATTTAAAACTAAACTAAACTTTGTGACTAATTATTATTATTCCTCTATTCTACCTGTTTCTCTTTTTAAGTCACTGAGCTCATTCAGAATCGTTATTTTCGTAAGCAATTTTTAATCGCTAACAGATTTAATGTACGACTTCTATATAAACCTTTCAAACCCACCGCATCAAACTACCCACGCCACCTAGAATGATTCCGAATTTTTTTTCTCTTTCGTTTTCGAAATTTTCACCTATTCGGTTTAACATCTGCGTTGCGTTCTGTCACAAAGTGTTTATCAAGTAAAACTCGATACCTATCACAACCAACCATTTACAGCTGCAGTGAATATTTTGCAATACAATACATTTGAACGTTTCGTGAAATATTTAATTGTTATAAAAATAGGTCTGTTTGAATTTGCTTTTGAGCTTAAAATCACACCGATGACACGTATCCATTTAGATATTCTAGTACATATATACTTGTACAAAACAAATTTTGTGTTTTCGTGATATTTTTTACACGATACGAGTTACGACACACAAAAATAATCACACTCCGTACGTTCTTTCTCATCGCTTACCATTTTCAATACCGCGTCTACTCTGCGGGGCGTTCCTATTTTTCTATTTCCTCGAACGAAATTTTCGATGGTTTGTCTTCGAATTTGCCCGCATTCTATATCGCTCTCGAACAGCTTCCCTCAACGGTCGTAAACCAATTGTAACTTAATCGATTCGCAATATTATAATATTTTCTTTGACGTTCAATCTACGTGTAGGTTTTTTCATTTTTGACCACGGATGTTCCCGCTAAAAATATACACTGCATTACGCATAAACGTAAAAATAATACACACAAACACTAATAGGTGAAACATATTAGTAAGTTAAATCGTTTTCTCCTAAATTCATGTGAGTCATTTTATTTTACAATATTAAAATAATGTACGGATACGTCGTCAGTATATTGCGTCATGAAAATTAATCGTTTTATGGGGTTATAAAATTTACATATTGTTTCGATTCGCACATTTCTTATTTTTATATTGTAGTAATATAACCAACGAATTTATGACTATTACAGAGGACAAACATTGCTCACGCAAGTTGTGAGTGTTTGATTAAGAGTGTTTTTTCAAAATATAATAGTGATATTATAAATTCAACGCTTTACGCACATAACGGGTAGCCGTTTTAACAATTATTTGTTTTTACGTTTAATATATTTTACGAGTTTTCTTAGCAACAGCCAAATACCGCCGACATTAATAATATTAGAATGCACAAAAACGAATTTTACTTTACTGGAAAATATTGTGGATTTTGATGTTGTCAAAAACCCGAGTGATGTTTCTGGCAACGTGAATGCTTTCGAAAGATTAGATCAGTAAATCCCTTAAAGTTCTTCCTCAGAAACGTATTAGACCAGAAGTCAACCCGAACTTCTGTATTTTTTCTCTTTAGAATACAAATAATAAAGCCGTTTTTGGTGATATTTTGCTTAACGCTTGAGTTATCGGCCACAAAT
Source organism: Hormaphis cornu (assembly GCA_017140985.1). NCBI lineage: Eukaryota > Metazoa > Arthropoda > Insecta > Hemiptera > Hormaphididae > Hormaphis > Hormaphis cornu. Next base: position 33,591,989 of record CM029359.1, read on the forward strand.
CAAACGCATAACAAGCAGTACACGAATCTGCCACCAATATTTTCTAAAATTTTTTTTTTCCTTCGTTTTGATGTACATTGTGTAGGATTAAAACTAAATATTATACTGAATACTCAATAAAAAAAATTTAAAAATTGATGTAAAAAATTTAATTAATTCAAAGTGTTTATGTCGTTGTGATAATGTTTCGTTTATTGGTTATCGTATTTAAAACGCGTTTTGATCAAAATTTCCGTATTTCGTCGACTATGTTATACAATTTTTAATTCGTAGCCGATACAAGATGCTTTTAAAACAATATAGACTTTTCGGCACACACGTATAACAGAGATAGAACATAAAAAAAATTTAGTCTTAAATCGAGCGAACATGATGCCAACATGCATAGAATTATTGAAAAATATTCTAAAAATGTACCATCCGATAACTATTGCGTTGGACTATTCCACACAATTTTTTGTCACCCCAACAATATCATGATATAATTTAGTAAAAGATACGAGTATACTAGTATATAAAAATTTTATCAAACGATTTCTAGTGTTTAGAATATTATACTGTAATACAAGTACGCGTTGTAAAAAGATTAGAAGATAGGTTGATATTTAAGGGTCACGTAATTATTTTTGTCATTGGCCATAACATTATTTAAATTAAGCTTAGAATATTTACGTTTCCTCTCAAAGCAGTTATACTAATCGTCCGCGAAGCTCGTAAGAGAGCACGATCACCATTAGTCGCAAGATGGAACGGTCCAGAGTTGAATGGAGTACTATTAGCTATTTATTTAAATATTCGAGGCACAAAAAAACAGCGTAAAATGAGCTATTTGAAGATGTATACCTACTCGTTTATATTTTAAGATTTGATTGTATATAACGTTTTTGTATACGTGTTTTTTATAGCCGTCTTAAAGTGAACATAATTTGTAAATGTGAAAACAAAATCTCTCGCCGTGCCACCGGTTTAACGACCGAGATGTGACGCATGTAACAAAAACATAATTCGTTAAGATAATAAAAAAGTAGGAATTTAAATAATTTACATATTTACGAAAACGATTAAAACATTTATCATCTAGTGTCCACGGATACTGTAGATATCCTTTTATTTTTTTTAGAGAGGAAATAATTTAAGTATATAATAGTTTTTCAAAAAAATTTTTTATGTTTTTTGTTAATCTATTCAGTTTCTGCTTCATAGAATAATAAATTTTCTGTAAAAATACCGGATTAAACGATTTACCCAATTTTTGTAAACAGGCTTTTATACATTGTAACGATTTTGCTATTTTCTTTCACTTTTTTTTTTTTTTGGAAAATTCCTCAATCAAAATTGTTTTTAAAATAATAAATGTTTTTATTCAATGTCATTATTATCGGCGTAGCAAAAACGCGTAACTGGTTTCAAACATTTACAGTAGAATTTAGCTAATTTTAAAGTTTTTGAAGATTTGATCCACCAAGCTCGTTAAGGATAGTAATACTTGTAATCTAAATGATGTTGTTATGTGTAACTTTTATACTTGGTATAAAATTTGCAACAGTGACCTACTCTCCGCTTAATAAGTCTCGTTATTTCACCGATAATAGAATAATCGGAGCTTTTTAGTTTTAGTAGTTTGTGTGAAAAAATAATCGTACGGGATGAGTTTATATGATAAATTAAGACAATTAATAAATTCAATTAAGACAATCATAAAATATTACTTTTCAACATAATTGTAACATCACTTTCGAACCGTTCAAAATACGCCGTCAAATAAATACTTTTATTAAATAAAAAATAATTTCTGTGTTTTGTTTTAACTTTTCGTACATACTACGTTTTTTTCACGAATATCTGTTTGATTCTAAACTTTTGATAGACTTTTTTCAACTTAATAAGCATCTGAATATCAAAGTATAATATATAGACACTTTCTTTAGAAAGTGATTTATACGCAGTTTTAAAAAGTATTCTAGTACAATCTATACGATTTGCTGTTTAAAAAATTAAACGAACGTTGTGTGTTAAATATTAAATTTTTTCGATAAGTTTTTAATTTCTGATTTTTCCACAAACATAGTAGGTTAGGTTCGAAAAAAAAAAAATCGTAAAATCGTAAACGTTGTGTCGATAAAACGATTATCCCGCTGTTGTGAAATAAAATCACATTTTAAACAGACAAATTATAAACCAAATTATAATATTCTTAATCCATATCTATATATGTATATTACGCGTCTGGCAGCCGTAATATTCTCGTGTTGGCGGTCTCCAGTTACTGGTCTAGACTTTTTTTTTTTACTCATTAAAATACTTGAAAATATTGTAAAAACACCGAAAACCAGCCAAAATGATCAGTAAAAATGCCGGTCACGCGGTTTTACGGAAAGAAAACAAACAAAAAAAAATCCAAAAATAAACCAGCGGTTTCTCGTGTTAATTATTGAAAGTCACTTTTCGTGTTTTTTCTTTTCTCAAAACGTTATTTTTTTTTTTTTCCTGTTGCACACATCGAGGACGAAACAGTTCCAAAACGAACAGCGCGAAATCGCGTTTCGTTAACAATTTGACAGTATTATTCACGCTTCTTTGATTGTTTTGCGGTTTTATCCTTGCAGCATATAATTGATTTTGTTTCGTGTTCAAAACACTCGGACGAATAAAAAACGACTTTTTGAATCTTAGTTTGAACAACGTAAAAACGTTCTGAATAGGAAAACACGCGGTTTTCAGCACGAGTGCTGTAATATTTGAATGCAAATAATGCCACTTCTTTGCGACAATCTTTTCCTTTAAGCTTATTCACCGACAGGTCTCTTATCGTCATGTTACCGACTCTCATACGACAGCCGACGCTTTTGACTCAACTCGATAGTTTCTTGTCGACAAGTATAAAGATAGACCCTGCTTCGGGTTACAGTGGCTGACGTCGTTCGTTCGTTTGATAAATCTGGAATAACAACTGATATAGGTATTCACATCTGTTTGAACCCGTTCAAAACCATAACGTCCTTCATAGGTATCGTACTTATTTCGTTTAGGTTTTTCGAGATTCTAAACTGTTAAACGTTTAGAACGTTAACTGCGCGCAGATAAAATGTGTAAATCGATACAATCCTAAGTTGACGATATTAGTTTCAATTGTCCTACACTTGTTCGTTTAATTTTTTTTTTTTTTAATTATTCGAAAACGTTTCAAGTCGTTCGGAACGGTTTTGAAAATTTTGACTTTTTTGTTTCTGCCACAGAACCCAAAAACGCGATGAAAAGTAAAAAAAAAAGCTTTGATTTCGATACCGTCTGAATCCGAAATCTTGCTTTTTTCGTGTTTTTGCTCGTTGTAAGGTCACCATTTACCCGGAAAAGTGTTTGCAGAAAAATCATAACATCACTGGAAAATCAGCACGTTCTTCGCTACGCTTAGAATCGCTAAAAAGCACACGTCAATAAAGTATTGTGACGAGAAAAAACTGCAAACACCAAAAAAAAAAAACCTCCGTCCGGAACGTGAAAACATGGATATTTTTTAATTATTTGCGATACCTACAGTGTTTTGAACCGTGGTTATTTTTCTTTTTCCCCGTAAATGGGTTTTCACCGTTCGATCTTCTAACTTATTTAAGCGTACTAACCCGTATGTTTACTTTCAAAACGAATTTCAAACGATTTTATTTTTCGCCGTGAACAAAAACACCAGAACATCTGAAAAACATCTTGATTGTTCAAGTGCGATAGTTTAACGACGCATAAACGATATGAGAGGTAAAAAAAATTATTTATTTTTTTCAAATACACACGATTTCCCGTGTAAATCTTACACGAAGTATTTATATTGGCAAACACAATAGTTTTTTTTTTTTTTTTATCGGATAAACGTACGTATTTAATGACAAAACGCATAGTTAAGTATCAAAAATACACACAAATGTTCAGTATTTCAGTCTATAATTATCTTAAAAGAAAAAAAAAAAGGTTTAGGCTTTAAAACTCTAGATTAGCTTCACGGCACATTTCGTTACTTTGTAAAGTATTGCGGCGAATAAAAATAAATTTTGATACTACAAACGTACACCAGTTGTCATTTTTAATGACTCTAAGCATTAGCAGCGGTACCTAATACCTAACGAACTTTCGTGATGAAAACACTTAACATCATATAGTGAGATAATGTCAACCGGAACGTTGACGTTAGCCGTTTTACGACGTATTATGAACATATTTTTAATGAAACCGTGGTCAAAGTAAGACTGCAGCATTAACGTTACATTAACGAAATTTTTCTGAATCGCTCAATTCATTTGAATTATAATAATACGACGATAAAACTCTTTACTCGACTTTTCAATTTGTTTGTATCATGTTTTATCGTTGCAGTGATGATATCGAGAACAGTTGCCACACCACAATTACTATTATAAAAAATGAGTTCTTTCGATTTGAGTATCCCAACATAATTCATTTATGATAATTAGTATTACTATATTACGAAACCCGTCAGTATTATTAAGCTAACGTCAAATGGAATCATATACTTAAAAATCATATAATTTTATGTTATGCGTTGCGTCATCCCGTATTACAAACAAATTTATAAAACCGAATATACAGAACCGAAAACGAACAAAATAAACATTACGTAGGCATGCCAAATTCGAAACACGAAATCAAAGTTTTCCAATTATTCGTCATTGCTATACTTGTATTACGACGGTATCGGGTATGTATATAACGCTTCCTAAAAAGATAAAATCGGTTACAGAAATTAAATTTTTTTAAAAAAAATCCTATACTACTTTAATCGTGATAATCACACTGCGGATCAATATGATGTACACGACGGTTTATAATATTAGTGGAACAATGCGCAATTTAACGTTGTTCGAACGATAAAAACATTAAAATTATCCTAAACGCTGTCGGAACGTAATGTATATTTGTTCGTATCTCTTTCGTCGTAACTATTGTTTTTATTTTTTACTTTACAAAGCGTCGGGTCTTACGAGAAACGTTAATAAAACACATATACGTCGGTTCTCCGAACTTAACCGTTTTTATAGTGACCATATATACTGTACAACCTACTATCGTGTGTACCGCGATACGAGCCCGTGTCTGTCTTTTACGACGTTTTAGACATATTTTATAAAGTGTAACACAGTAATTGCAATTCGTTGAAAGTTCAGTGTTTTTATCTACGGTCGATTGGCTATAAGGTCGACGTTTTACGATTTTACGCTTAACACGCATATTATAGGCTGTGCAAAGTGTGACGAGATTTATCTGCATGCGTACCTTTGTTGATCTGTACCCATACGAATTGTTGCGAGATGTGTAAACGATAATTGGTAAAAGACCGTGGAAATACAAATGAAACACACAACCTAAAAGGTAAAGTTTTTTTTTTGGAATATTTTTATAGTTTTTGTTTAATTCGATGAGAAATGCTTATCCTGTCGGTTTCACGTAGTTCGGCCTAAGCGTACGTACGCGTCATTCATGTGTCAAAAATCGTGGAAATTGGGTTAGTTTTGGTATCCTAAGAATGGCCAGCCCGGATCGTGTGATCTAACACCGAGTGATTTTTTTCAAGGGGGTTAAAAAAAACGTTAAATCAAAGGAGAATAAACCGCGCGAGATATCCCTCATTCAAAGGACGTAAATTCAATGGCGGTTTCAAAGAGGGGGGGAAATCGATTTTGAAATATTATCACCGATTGGAATCGTGTCGTGGCGACAGTAATTTGTAATTTTATTGATTCGACGGAGCAAAAAAGGTTGGACCGATTTGATTTTTGAATAAACGAATCTGTTCGTTTGAAGTTTCGTATTGTTTGAGAAAACCGACGGTGCAGTTTTTGAGGAAATTGAGTTGAACGTTATCGGCGTTTAGTATACCTATCGCGTTTCGGCGGTGGATAATAATATGTAATTTTGCCGGACAGCGACGTCGGTTGTACCGATCCGATTTCTGTTTTTGTATCAATACACCTTCCGTCTGAAGTTGTTCACTTATTTTCGACCTCGTAGAGTATTTTTCGGGACGATTTGGTCAAAACTTTCGTGTTGCAGTGGTGTGGCCGGAAATCTTAAGTTTGTCTGTGTTTAGGAGTGAGATTAAGAGTAATAATAATTATAGGAGGCCAATCTAACCTCCCTCCGAATCGCGCGCGTCTACGTTGTCGACGTTGTTGTTGTCGCAATAGTTTACGTTCGGCGTGTCCGGTCGTCACCGTATAACCGGCAAAAGGCACAAACGCCAAAAGTATTGATATAGTAATAATTATAGGGTCGGACCCCACGCGGTCGGCCGGGAAAAAAAGGTCGACGACCCGCGGACGAGTCCCCGACGGCGGCGATTGAACCGCCGCCAGGCGCGGATTTCGTTTCGCTTTTGCAATATGCTTGGAAAGTTTGTGAAAAAAATTAACCGCGACAAGTTAAATTGGTTCGATTATTAGATCGGCTTCGTTTAAACGTTTAAAGTTATCAATGAAAAATATTAACTGCTATGTGTTTGGATAGAAAAACTTGACTGAGTTAAAACATAGTTTATATTTTTTTGCTAAAATATTCACGAGTCATAAAACCTATGGAATTTTCAATTTACCTAAACAGTTAGGGAACTAGAGTATCAAAATAAAAAAAAAGAAATCCAAAGAATCAGTTTTGGTTGTTGGTTTCGCTATTGACAACCAAAAAAAAATATATTACATAAACATTGATGATTAAGTATTAACTACAAAAAATTGAATCAAAGCAATACAATTTTTAACTGAGAGTTTTTTCTTTGTTTTCGCTGATTACAAAATCGATCGTGCCGGTAAAAGGCCCCTTTGGTTTTTGAGATCTAAATTTTATCAAATTTTTCAACACAGTTTTTCAAACAAATTATCGCTATTTCATGGGGTTCAGTTGCGGACCCATCCACAAACGATCTGAAATGAGGAAACGCGAAATGCGATGCACTTGCAGTGTGTTTTCAAACAAAAAAAATCTCTATACTTTTAAAATATATTTTCAACAGAATATGATAATAATAATTGTTAAAACGTTGAAACTTTATGAACATTTATGTTTTTTTCCCTAAAGGTGTAGACTGTAGAGGTCTCGACGAAGATGATATTATTATTACCATCCTTTTCACCGGATCATGATTTGCATAACAACAACAATTATTGTTTTATTTTATTTTATTGCACAAAATTAAGTTCATTTAAATAAGCTTATGATATTACTAATATTACCAAAAAAAAAAAAAACCAACATTAGCTGAATTACTAACTTACATTATTATATTAGCAGGAGAACTAATTACATGATCCGAATACGTATTTTCTAGACAAAACATATTAGTAGTTCTAGTGTTGTTACTATATTAAACTTAAAATTAACTTTTTCTAATAAATAATCACAATCGGTTTCATTATTAATTAATTTGAGTAAAAAATTTAAAATCGGATTATTTCTTCTATTTTTTAAGGACGACTCGCTAAAAATTCCTAAGATTCCGTCACAGCCAGTACGGTTCTGCTCTTCCACCTCGCGTTCGAATTATAAAAATCGTAAGAAACCATTTTGTACGGAGTCTAGATTTTGATTACTTACAACGGAGTTGGGCGACCGTATTATAAGGTGGCGCATAATCCAGCTGATAGCGAATTAACGAGCAAAATATATAGTTTTTAATGCTCGTGGGGGGTTGCTATAAAATCGCAACAACTGCGCTTAAGAAAAACCTAGTTTCGAAGACTCTTTATTTATTACTTTATTGATGCGCTCTTTCAATTTTAATTTAGTATCGAACGTACTATTACAAAATACTCGTAATATATACAAAAGCATTATTGTTATTATTATTGCAGCTGCGACTCGAGCACGGCCCGAGACAGGATAATGGATTAAATACTATGAATACAGGAACTACGTAAATCACCCTTTATACACGTCCGGCAACGGTTTAACAGTTTACAGTTCCCACACGATAAATCATTAATAGATGTATCGAATAATATCCATAATACGCATACGAGTATATACTTATTTACTATAAGTATCGATGTATGATATGTAGATATTTAAATTATCATAGTACTTTTCGTTCAGTACGCGTATGAATTTGAGCTCTTACGCGCCCTCGAGGCTCTGTAAACCGACTCGGAATAATTCGAAACGAACGAATTCCTTGTTTTCGTATACACCGTTACCAGCGTGAAATCAAACAAGTTTATTACCGAAAAATTTGAATAGAAACCATCCGAAACGTACGGATAAGATCAATACTACGAGTAAATATTTTAATTTAACCAGTTGATTGCTGCAGTATTTTTGATAGGTTTTCCTCGCCAGGCTCGAGTACCAGAATTATGCAGGTGCTCACTGGTTTTGCCCCGGCCATGATCATTTTTTGATTATTTATCAGTAAAGTAAATAAAAAAAATACGGGAATCAATTTAGGTCGCGTGGGTACAGTTTAACGACTACGCTTTGGGTGGACAACTAGATTAGTATGTAGATCTTGTATGGACTGTCTTAAAGTTTCGAGACTGAAAATCTAGAGGTTTTGATATTATGGAATAACGACAGCGTAAATTCCCAAAATTCGAAAATTTCAATGTTCCACAACTCTCTCGTAAATGATCGAAATCGATTGAATGAGCTCGGAGCAGTAAACTCCGATGACACGTCCGTTTCGATATTTTCGACCTTTCACGCGTTTCGCACACATCAGAAAACGCTCAGGAACGACATCCCCGTTTCGGATCAATTCTTTCTGGCACGTCGAAATCGCGGAGCGTTCTTTCTGCTGGAAAAAGTGATCGCTGGAAAATCATCGTAAAAAAAAAAAAAGGTACGTTCTTCGCCAGCGCTCTTGCGGGTCTAAAAAATTACTGCCGACGTGTTTCTGCCAAAAGTTGCGAACGACACAACATCGGTACCGAAAACGGTCGGGCGACGGAGTAGAAAAACGCGTCGTGAGCATAAAACGCACGCGTACCGGACCGAAGATGGTGCGACACGTAAAAACCGTCGTCCGCATACTAGAAAACGTGTTCGGACGCCGCAATACGGGGGGGGAAAGAGCAAAAAAAAAGAGAGAAAAAAAAACGACGACCACACGATTTTAAATCCGTATTCTGCTGCTGTTGTATTGATTTTTGCTCTTTCGTCCCGCGGCGAATCCGTGTGGAGCGCACAGTTTTCAAACTCGACTATTTCGTACGGCCCACGGCGAAACGATGTAGCGTCCGTACATTATGTACAACACGACGTCGTCGTTGTTGGGCGCGTAACGGAGCGTGTGATCGCAAAACTATAATTTACGGATCACGTTGACCCGAACCGCTGTTGTCCCGATGGAAATCCGACCGGATCGTGTTGAACTGTTCAAACACGGGTCCCCCCCGCGGCTGATGGGTAACTGGCGGCGCAGAAGAGTTTTTCCTCCGAATTTGGAGAGAGAGAGATGAAAAAAAAATACCAGTTCTTGGAAAACTTTGCGATTATTTGTTATGCTGTGTATTTCAAAATTAACTTTTGCGTTTAAAACTGAACTGTCGCTATCGATAAACGGGTTTAAATGTTTTGAAAAAATCGTTTGGGGATCGTACTAGTCACCTTTTAATCGGCGTACGCTCAAGACTTTTTATGGGACTACATCTACTGCGCGTGCTCGGTATCCAACGTGTTTTACCCATCGAAAGTCCTGGATTTCATAGGCTAGTATGACCCGAACGTTCGATTTTTCGTTATTCTGAGCGAAACGAAGAACACGTATCGTTGTTCGGACAAAGTGCGTTTTTCATTTATTATTTTACATCGCGATAACTTTTTCAATTAAGATTCTTAACGTCAGCACCCCTAACGACGGGTACACGGACGCGGACGGTACGTTGAGGGGTCGTGGACTTGAGCGTCTGTGAAATTAAAAAGTCACAATTGAAAAGCAAAAAACGTTAAAAATTACGGCAAACGTGTTTTCGACATAATCGATTATGGCCATAACTTCCACAACAACGGTCGGAGCAAGCTGAAACGTACTATGAAAACTGGTAGGACACAGGTCTGATAAACATTTCGAAAAATTCAAGAACTTTGAAATTTTCGAAAATTTATTTTTTGTAATTTTCGTTCGATAAAATACTATTTGGAAAAAAATTCGTAGCTCACACAAATTCGTTATTTGAGATTTGAAAATTTAATGCGTAAAAAACAAAACTTTCTATCTGAATAAAAAAAAAAATCCATCCAATACATTCTGAAAGCGTATAAAAAAAGTGTTGGAAGACGGCGTTATTTTGATTATAACAATGAAATCACGCGATTGATACTAAAAACGTAACAACTCCTCAAATAATTGTCCGAATGGTTCGGAATCTTCGTTTGGAACTCTCCGTTTCGCTATTCGAGACACTGAGCTCACTCGGAATCGTTATTTTTGTTTTAACGTACAACTTCCGTACAAACCTTCCGAAACAGTGACCCACACCGTCAAACTACCCACGCGACCCACCGTGATTCCGGCTTTGTTTTTTATTTGTTCTACGATCTTATGAACTTAATAGACGATACGACTTTTACGGTTTCGCGTCATATTATACATTCATCTGCGTGTCGTGAGGTTTCAAAGTTTTGTTCTTCTACTGTTATTTCTATTCGTAGTAGATCCTCCAAATACATCGCTCTCGTCCACGACCTCCGCGTGCAGCTCTTTCGCGTCTCCGTTAATCAATGCGTTTTTGTCTCTCGCGACGCCTGTCATCTATGCGAAACGAACCGACGAAAACAACAGCGCGGCCGTTTTCGGTCGACATTTTTATTTTTTTTTGGAATTTCAACTGCTGGATAGAATATTATAACAATAATAATAGTAACTGCCCGCATGCACTTTGTATAACTCGTGTAGTGATCGGATTATCCGCAGAGATGTTCGCACGATACGGTCCACGGGAGCCGAAGGTCTTTTTTTTAAAAAAAAAAAAATATACGAATTATAATAACAGTGGTAATATAATTATTACGATAAACTGGTTTCGCGGGTACAATAAATATGAAAAATGGTTGTACATTACATACCTATGTACGCGTTTCGGAAATCGCAGCGATGTTCGGCAAGGACTGCCTCAACAACACACTACCCGGGTGTATAATTAACCTGCCGTACAGCGGAATCGAATAATAACCGGGCTAGGCACCTAACTGCCGAAATTGAACGGTTCGACGTTGACGCCACCGCGACGTGCACGACGTGATTTCTTCTAAAACGAAACGTGCAAGAACTATATAAACTATATAATAGGTGGCATTTATTATTATAATTTGGTGATGTTACGAACTCCAACCCGAAGTTGGAAATATTCGAACCGAACTAAACGCAAAACAGTGTTCGGTTCGAATATCGAACCTAGGGAGAAAATAGTTTGAACCTAATTTGTCGAAAAACGATGAAAAAAAAAATGAAAAAATGTGCAATCCTTCTTTGCTTAGACTTAAAGCCATAAATGGTCATTTATGTTACTTCATTGTTTTTTTTTTTTTTTTTATGAAGTTCGGTATTTCAGTCAAATAGAACGGTTCGGTTCGACCTCAAAAATTCGGTCGCTTGGAAGTTCACATTTTTATAGTTCACATTTTCCCCGCTATTTTAACACGCGTCCAGTCAAACTTTCAGTAATATTAAGGTGCAAAAAGTTTATAAAATTAAAATTACCCTGTTTTGAGACTGTTCCCAAATAAAGTTTGCACACTACCGACCGTTTATTTTCCATGAATTGATTGGGTAGTGTCCCGGACCTTATCTTCCGTGACCGTATAGCAGTTACAGAAATTGCCGGTAAACGGCAGAATAGTTGCCAAGCAAATCCTATAACATTAATGAAGAACCGAAAATCCGAATATAGATGATCACCAAACGATAAAGCGATACCGAAATGAAAACACTGTCAGACCTATAGTAAACCCTGTGACGATCGTCAATAAAGCATTAAAAAAAAACAATCGCTCTGACGTTTAATCATCAACAATGTTGATCGTAAAAAAAGTTTACATCTTAATTCTCATAAAAAAAACCCATCGAAACAGTGTTGGTCAGAAATCGTGGAAAGCGACGTGCATAGTTGAAAATGGATTACGTTTTTTACGTCGAAACACGCATGCGAATAATTTAAAATTTGATAATCGAATAACTATGTATTTTATCCACGTCGTGTTGTTCTAATATTGTTTAAACATTTAAGCAATAGCTTATTCAGCAAATCGTATACGATTGCGCTATGATTTTAACATAGTTAAAACGTCGTTAGTCCTCGTTATTTTTCATGGCAAGAGTGCACACGATGAAATAACTTATGAATAATGTCCGATAAACATATAATGTATTATATTATAATAAATTAACTGCGCAAAGAGTTATCCACGCAGGTACATGGTATTATTTTGATAGTTTAATGGCAGAACTGTATAGTATTTAAACTGCGCTCGTCCAACATCATTCCAACGTGAAAAAATTAATAATTGTTATGATAAGTGTAGAACAATATTATATGAATTTCGTTATATAAAAAAAAATATTGAACTGTTTTCTGCAATAACCAGCTATGGTGTTTGACTGCGAAAATCAAATAAAAAATATCGATTTCGTACAACTCTCCGATGCACAGAGTAAAAAAACATAAAACCGAAATTGCGCCACGAAAAAAAAAAAACAAATTCGTTGAGTTTTTATCCTTAGAAATCGTCAAAATGATAAACTTTCAGTACGTTTTGTTTCGCTTTTTTTTTTTCCGGATGGCCAGTAGCGATAACGGTTTATTTTTCTACATTACTATAGTAGTTTGTTGATAGCCTAACCATATTGACCATCAAGAAATATTACGAGTGTATTCTTCTGAAAGTCAGAATGGAAAAAAAAAATTACTATAGGTATTAAAATATTATAATTATTTATACCTCGCGCACACCAGGAATTTTATGTTTGACAGGCGATAATTGAAAACACGTTCTTACGCTGTTACGTGTTTTTTAAATACGCGTAAAGATAAATTATCTGTTTGTTAATAATTGTAAATATATTAAATACCCGCAAAACAAAATTTTATACGCACACAGTAATATTTTTATACGTTTAAATAGGTACCTAATAATTATTATAGCCTCCGGGCAACTATTAAAATGCAAAATATAGTCGTTAACCTAGATTTCTCGTTTACTATTTTCGTCGATTACTTTTTATTCAAATCGTTTTTCGGTGGTTTGCGATCGTCACACGCATTTCTAATGTATATATAAATACTATAAATGTTATAAAATATGTACATATCATTACATTCTACACGCCTAGTACCAAGTTAACGTTTTTCATAACGTTTACACGATTAAGGTGTGTACATTAATTATTTTATTAGTGAATTAGTAAGAGATCGAAAAAAATATTATATGGAATGATTTCAAGGTGGTATTTTTTTGGGGGGTAGCAGAGGGGCCGCATACGCCGAAATTTCAGTAAAATTAAAAACATTTCCAATCAACAAGTCGACAACAGTAAATTTGTTAAAAAATAAATTTCTATTGAGTATTTTTAACCGACCTCAAAAAGAGCGGAGGTTCTTTATTCGACTATGTGTTTTTATAATTTTTTTTTTTACGTTACTTACTCATTTCTCCGGCAGTTATGAACAACTTTTGACGATTAATTTTTTGTTTGACACAGGACATACTTCAGAGGTAGTTCAACACGCGTTCTGTCGAAATCGTTTCAGTGCTTTTTGAAAAAATTAACAAAAACCAAAAATAGTATTCGGGAAGTTAAGTTTTTGTACCCTACTATATATAGGCACGGCATCACAACTGTTAACGGAAACAAACAACTATTCGCTTGTAGGTTAGGTCATCGGGTTTCTTAGGTATTATTTTTATTTTTTTACGTTTGTTATGATAATTTATTTTAATAGAACATAATAAGAATAGTATGACGAACGGTAAGACTTAGTGGAGAACAGTTTGTTTTATTAAAATCAATATGAAATCTCATTTAGAAAATTATTTTTTGAAAATTGTATCTTCAATGTGGCGGCCGTCAGCATCAATACACCGTTGTTGACGATAATGTAATACGGTTTCCTCTGTTTTAGTTCTTCTTCGGTATGTGGGCGATGTCTGAAAACCTTATCCTTAAGGTAGGTCCCAGAAGGATAAAATCACATAATATGCTTGAATCAGGGGAATCGGAGAGACTGTAACCGCCCAGGGAACATTTGTCGCAAAACAGCAAGTGAAACTCTTGTTGAAATCGTACGTTTCCAAAATCATGTTCTTCATCCGTTTAGCAGATGATAACCTTCCAACATCACAACGTAACGAGTGGACGTGACGGTGCGACTGTACTGTTCTCGTCCTCAAAGGTCGGGTTAGGTAGTTGAAACGGGATTTCATGCGGATTTTATTAAAACAAACTGTTTTCCCTAAGTTTTACCGTTCGTTACGATGTAGGCCTTTGCCGGTCGGCTCCGGCGCACCCCCTGTATACCCCGGAGGATTAAAACCGAACCGCCTTTTGGCCGCCGCCGGCCGGCCGACGCCAACCCTTTTGCGGTTTTCACCGAGAGAATCTCCGTTTCGACCCCGAAAACGTGCCGTTCAACGAGCGCTGGGCCCCAAGTATTTATTATTATAAATAAAGTTATTGTCTTAACAATGGAAAATCGCCGTTTAGGGTGGATACGTCGTCATAACAATATCGTATCATCCGATTCACGTGCGCAACGCAGCGAATAATATTACTATATATATATATGGTAATCAAGCGGAACTCGTTTGCGATTCGGGATGAATAACAACGAGCCAAATTGTGGGGTTGAAAATCCACGCGTTAGTGCCAACGCGAAACGTTTCGCGTACAACAAAAATAATTATAAAAAGCCGGGATCACTCTATAGGTCGCGCGGGTAGTTTGACGGAGCAGCGACTACGCTTTGGGTGCAGCTGGGTAACGCTAGTTTAGAAGTTTTGGTTTTAACGCATTAATTTTTACACATGAAAGCAACGATAAAACATCGCGATGGAAAATACGATTCTGAGCGAGCTCGGTTGTCTAGTATACGTCTCGGTAAAATAACAAATTCAACAATAAAAACATTTATCGAACCTGTATCTTTCCTGTTTTAGGATTACGTAAAAGTATCAGCTTGGTCCGATTTTTATTTTGGATTCGATGTGTAAAAACACGTTCCCCGTAATTATTTGTCCCTCCAAATAACACGGCCGCCCGGAATGACGAGTTTAACGACCATAATAACAACGTGATATCGGCTATAAACCAAAACTGTGCGAACCAATTTTTGAATTTTTTAACCGCACGTGTAAAACTATCTCGTTTAGATTGTCGAGTGTTGAACGTAAGAACTAGAGGTCTTATGGAATAGTAACAGCGTAAAATTTAAAAATTTCAAAATTTCAAAACCCTTCAAAACTACATCAAAAACGATCGATATCGATTGAAATAACAGCAGTCAAACCTTTTGAATAACATATATAAATGTCAAAGTGAACGGAGCGATTCCGAAAATTGGGACGTTTTAATCGTTTCAATCAAAATTTCAAAAAACTCTTCAAATATAGTACCATATCGGATCTTTACCTATCATCTATTGAGGTATCATACGTTAAAATCCGAAACTTTCCTTCGACTAGAAAAAGTGATCGCAGACAAAAAAAAACATTATCGTAAAAACAATAAATTTCTTCAGAAACTCCGTGATAGTTTTAAAAAAATCGGCTATTTCTCACCGCATCGTTATTTAATAGAAACCGTTTACGATTTGCAGCATATGCTATAACTGTAAGTTATTTTGATACGTAAGCACCAACGATTTAATATTTTTTCGGCTCTTAATTCCGACTCGTTACATATTATACTTACCTACACGCAAGACGTCGTATGTTTTAATACGAAAACCTGGTAATAATTATACAGTTCATCGCAATGATAATCGGTACCGAAGGCCGAGGAATTATTTCGAGGTGAATACGTCTTAACAAAACACGAGCGGCTCGAGATGATGAATAATACCGATGACTCGTTCTTTGGAGCGAACCGCAGCGTGACTTTACGTGTTTCGTAATCGCTGTTTTAATTCTCAAACTTTCGTAAGCCGCGCGCATGTTGTACGGTCGTTTTGGACAAAAACCGCAGCAATTATTCACGAATACCATTACCGGGTTTATGATTTTCCATTCTCAAAACGGTACAATTATTAGCGTCGTATACGTTTTCGCCGGATAGCAGTTGAAAAAACGTGCGTTTTTAAAAAAAATTAACGATGATTGAAACTATAAAACCTATTAGTTTTCCGCGAAATTCGTCTTGTGAAATATTACATGTTTAACGTCTCGATTATAATCGTTCAATTACGTCTGAAAACAGTAGCGTGAAAATCACAGGTGTTTTTCAATAAGAATGATGATTTTTTAAAAGTTATGTTGTTGTAATAACAATAGTAGCTCGTAGGGTACGTGGGTAAAACGCAACGCAACTCTGCCAGAAGAGTCTACTTATAATGTACCCGTGCGCAGTTTCTCGACGTTATCATACGAAAATCCACATGGAGAACGCGGTAAAACGCGGATCTTTTCGGACCATTTATATGATTACTACGACGTTATTACGCCTGTACACGCGATAAACGACAACTTTTTAATGTACGGTTTTATGAACGGAAAAATATATTATTCGTAACCCGGTATAAACGGTTTTTATTTTCCTGTTTTCGAGTTTCAAACGAGACGCGAAACGCTAAATGTCACGTCGGGAATCGCAAACGGCGTACCACGTACGATGTGAGACGGTGGTACACGAGACATTTATTTACATGTCTATATAAATCGATATACGTGCCATTCGATCCGAAATGACAAAAAAAAATAGTTAAAATATTGTATTTTCAAAACGTCGGTCGTTCGTGAAACCGTCCACAACGGACCACCGACGCGACGTGTACAGACGTCCCGCAAAGATATTATGGTCGTTATGATTTCTAATAATTACAAAGAGGACCGAACGGGACCGGGCTTTTGAATTATGTACGTATTTTTTTGTTACGGTAGTACCAGTTATGTCGGCCGATGATTTATCGACCGCGTTGCCGATATCTACTACGCGTTTCAATAGCCTGGCGAGGATCGGTAAAATACTACATTGTGTTATTATGTGCATCGTTGTGTACGCATAAAAATATAATAGGACGATTCTGTAAATTTAACGAACCGTCGCGGCCATCGGACGACGGTGGTAACGATCGCAGTGCCTCTACAGAACGGTCGGACGAGAATGGAACAAAAAAAAATTTAACGACAGTTATTCATAGCCGGCGGCAGTGTCGCCGAGGATTTCTCGGCCGATCTGGAGATTTCCGGAGTTCGAAAAGGCGCGAGAAAAAGAATTCTGAAAATCGCGGAAAACCTATGGGTTTTTCGATACAAAATTAACAGATTATAGAGATCTAGAGGGCGGCCCAAATCAAAACTTCTGAATGTCGAAATCGAAATTTTTAACCAAGTACGTCCGGCGACGCTGTTATTATAGCGTGAATGTCATACGTTTTTTTGTCGGATGCACGAATAAAATTCACAAACACCGTGTCCAGTTAGCACGTGGACGATTTCAAAAGCGATAAAAATTACTCGAAACCGTCTCGCGTAATAAAACAAATGTTTTTCGACTAATTTTGCACAGGTATTAATTACACTTGTAAATTTTCACCAGTTGATTTTTTGTAAGACCTGTGTATAGTTTTCGTTTTAGAACAATTTCTAAACCAATTAATACGCAACATACAAAAAAAACAAAATTTTTAAACTAGGTTAAAAATCAAAAAAACGCCCAAAAGGTACAATTTTTTTTCGGAAATAACTCTTTTGCGAATCGTTCAATTGGTTTACATTCGTACGAACCGTATAATAATACGTATGTGTCGGACGCACGAAGCTCAAACGCGATAAGGTTACGAGCTGAATAATGACGTATAAGAGTTTGCAATTTACATTTTAACGAGGACGATGAATTCAATCAGTTTTAATTCGAATCGATATTAGCCACCCACACAATACAGTGCCTTTGATTAATTTGTACTGTTTGTAATCATGAAAAAATTGTAAATTTCACGTAAAAATTATACACGTTTTATAAAATATGTGCGCACGTGGACCCGAAAACCCGTAGGGGAAAATAGTACGCATTTTAAGTAAGAATTTATGTGCTCTCCAAACCGTACGTACAGACACACATATAAACTAAATGGACCTCCTGCGTTATGAAAAAATCAGACGAAAAGCGGAAAAGGGTATTGCGGATGAAAAAAATGATGTTGAATTTCCTCGTTCGTCCGCTGAACTTCTTCCGCAGCTGGTTCGTAGGTGATTCTAATAAAAGTTAATTAAAACACTTCAAACACGTTTTAAATTAAAACCATACAATTTCATCGAGTTTAAAAAACTCTCGTAACAATAATAGATGTCGCCAAATAGAAACCTTAAAATTAACATACGATGTACAATAGTAATTGTATGTATGCCAGCTGGTCCAGGTTTTATCAAAATAATAAAAGTCGCGGAGAAAAACGAAATCTCACAGTTTTTTCTTCCTCGATACGATTTTTTCGCTTATCATACGTTGTCCGAGTAAATCTTCGCCGGAGTCCGTCTATAGTTTATACGTATGTGCTCTCCGAAGACGCTGTTAATTGCGTACAAAACGTTTCGAAACACGCGCGCGTCCATTCGAATACAATATCACAATAATCGCAAACGTTTTGTGCGAAACGCGTAGTTTTCCGTAACGATCATAAAACCGTCGTATTTATGTGCCGAATCGTCCGCGGGCGGTCGCCAAACCGAAAGCGTTCCGAGTTCACAATAATTAAAATAAACAATGATTATTTCCGTCGCCGTTCGTCCGAGCTTTGGTGCGAAACAAAACAACGCACGCGAAATGATCATTGTAATATTGTTATACACGTTCGTATTCCGTCTCGGCGAATCGTTCGAACGTTTGTTTTTTCGGAAACCGCGCACGGCGGTTGAAACGCGAAATTTCGTAGCATCGAGTATACTGTTCGAGTGATCAGTTAACAGTACATTGGAAACTTGAACGCGTGTGTACCAGTAGACATGTTTTTAATGTTGCGATTCGAAACTCACAAAAATACATTGCAGATTTTTGAGTCGTGAATTTTTTGAAAAATTTTTCGACGTCGAACCGCAATCATTTGTGCGCGGCTAAAACGCGTTGAAATTGAAACATCCTAATGATAGCCATACCTACGTAAATTGACAAAGTCGTGTCATCGATCAGTACCACCTTCGAAACTGTACACGTTCTTTGATGAATTTCGGGACGATCATAACCTACCGAAATAACAATAACGCGGGACGAAATTCACTGAAGTCTCACCATTGATGTGCTCCTCCTTTTGTACGACCTCGGCGACGATCCGTTCTGAGTTTTAAACGTTTCGGCCGATTTCGGATGCCGTTCCGGATTTTCGCGATGATCGTAGTCGCGAGTGTAACGTCATAAACGAACGTGATCAAACGATGTGTTTTTTAATTTATGAAAAAAAAAGGCTTTTGTGAAAGAATTCACCGAAACGTTTTCGTCGAAAGACCGTCTTTTTGTACTTCAGAGCAAACTCGATCCGTATATTTTCTATCGTCACGGTAAACTGCGAATAACGTTATACCGCGTGTCGGTGTGTTGGCCGTGCGAACTGACTCGTCAAACTCTCGCAAACTGGGTGGTCGGCGAACAATCACTGTGCACGCGTAAGCATACACCTCGTATATTGTGCATTTTGAAAACGAATTTTTTCGACAGCACAACCATTACCGGACGACGTACGTGTATTATGTTTGTTCACAGTATATTGTGCGCATGAAGCATTGTTGTACGGTATGGGAAAAAAAACCCCTTGTCCCGGGCATCGCGGTCGAGACGCGACGATCGGAGGACCTGCAAGGTTTTCACTGTGATTCTTGCGACGACCCGCGACCGCGCGTTCAGTTAAAATCACAGAACCGTGTTGAGACCGCGAAATTTCGAGGACCGGTTGAGGAGTCGTCGGCAATAAACCCGTGAAACGGAACGTACGGCAACAATATTTTGTCTGAGGATTCATACGTGACTGACAAGCTCGTCGATAAAATATGATACGGATTATTGTACTGTTATCGCAGCGCACCTGATCGTCAGAACCCGTGGCTGTTTATTACTGAGGCTCCCTGACAAAAAATCGACATCGAAAGATGGGCCCGTTAAAACCAAGCGTGCACTAACAGTACGTGTCCGTAAAACAAATTATCGTGTGAGCGAAAAATAACCCCGCAGGACTATAAAAGGCGCGTGTTCGACTAACGGGCGAAAAAAAAACGGATAAAACCGACGAGTAGCAGTCGCAAAAAAACACGAGGCAAAACACCGAAAACGGTAGAGTTGGTGGATCAATTAATTTTTGTACAAAGAACCGTAACTCGTCGGCGAATCTGATCGTCACACACACACCCGCCTCGTACCTCGTAGGTATGCGCCACTTGTCATAATTTTTCCATTTCGAAACTTCAACGATATTTTCCGCGATAATATTGAACACACGTCAGTCACACACAGACGCGAAACGCCATAATCGTCAAAAACGTAAATCACACGTTATATTAATATGCATTATTGTGATGATACGCATATAGAGATACACACAATACCCAAAAATGGGGTGCGCGGCACTCGTCGGCGTTAAAAGCTGGCGAAGGGCGCGGCGGATAGGGGTGGTGAAGAGAAATCGGTTATTAATTATTTGCGTGTCGCGTGCACGCCGCGATGACGTCTTGCGGACGAGGGGTGCGGCGGTCGTCGTCGTCGGGACCTCCGCGCAGCCGACGACGACGAGTGTACGACGACCGCAGCGGTATAATGTGTTGTTGTTGATTGTTCGACGACCGCGCGACACACACTCGGGGGGGTACGTACCACGTGTTTGTAGTGTGGCGGTCGGGGCGGACGAATAAAATTTTGTCGTTTTTTTTCTATATTCGCGAATGACGCGGACGATACGGAATAAATTGTCGTTTTTAGATTCTGAGAGCATTTTACGGCGACGGTTTTTTTATATTCCGCAATCACTTTTAACATGTGATTATATATGTATAGGATTCACTCGTCAACGTCCAGAACCGCCGGGAGACTAGAGACTTGAAATTTTGTACCTCAATCAACGTAGAGGCGCGCACTAAGAAAGGATTTTTCGAAAATTCGACCTCCGAGTGGGTGAAAATCGGGTTCGACGTTTATCGATCGATACCGCTGGGTCCTAGAGACTTTATCACAGAAGTAAGGTAGGCAAACCCCTGAAAAATGTTTTTCAGAATTCATACCCTAAATGGGGTTAAAAAGGTTACGTTTATCAACGCACAGCCCAAACCACCGGGACTTGAAATTTTGCACACACACAGAGTTTTCATATACGCAACGAAGACCACGAACGGATTTTTCAAAATTCAACATCTAAAGCTTTTTTTTCCCTTAAGCTGGTGCAACGGGGTTTTCAGATTTGCGTATTTTGGTGCGCTCGTTTTTTCGATCTGGAATTAATAAGCTCTGACCGACTAAATCCCTGGCAACGCCGCGTCGGCGGCACAGCTATATTACGCGTCAACGATAACTGTTTGTAATTACGATACGACGAGCGCAGGTGCACTGAAATTCGTCGGATTCTTCCTCGGGGGAGGGCTACCCGCGCGCGCGGAGCGATTTGTCACGACGTATGAAAAATTACCTCTGAAATCGCGCGAATTTTTCACGAAGGGCCCCGAACCCTTCACAAAAAATATTATATGACGCACGTTTGAACACTCTCTCCCCCCGAACGTCACGTCGAAATCGCGTCGCTGCAGAGAACGAAAAAGTTCTGTGCGTACATTTCAATATTTTAGTGTTCAAAAACTATGTATTTTTTTTGTACTCCTAATCATTTTAAACTTTAACGATATAGTTACAACAGCCGTATTAGACCGCGTGAATTGAAATAACGGCGAGTTTTAGACGATTCCGGTCTGTTGAATGATAAATAAAAAAAGTGTTTTCAACTTTTTTTTTGTTATTCAAAACTTCAATACAAAGTATACAAGGTTTACACGTCTTTTTAGATTCTTAAAAAGGTTATAATTATTGCTCGTGACCACACATTCGCGAATCGATTGGTACGTATTGCGTGTGTCCAAAGCTATTTTCGCACGGGATTCGTTCACCCCCGAAAATATTTTCATTTCATTTTATAGCTGCACTGTTTGATTGTTGATGGAAGTTACTTATTCCTCGTTTACCACGGTGTGGTACGTTTTCGGATCATAAATCTCATTTCATAAAAAAAGTTAGATATTTTGTTTTGTTCTTAACAAAAATCGCGGCCATTTTTTCTACATTTTTCGTTCTCAAGCGACTATTTTCTGTCCGTACGAACGTTAAAACGAGATCACGATTAGCCACGAGCAAAAAAAAAACAACGAGATACGACACAAAAGGATATTTGTGCTGGAATTTTCAATGGTAAACCTCTATAACAGAGTACACAGTACATTCGTACTTGAACGGATATACGGTGAATTTTGAGCGATGTTGTATGCCTTTTTTGCACCACAGAGGTGTTGAAAAAATCAATAATACTGTCGAACCGAGTGACCCACTAAATAAACCAGACCGATATTTATTTTTTTGTATTGATACGGGCGAGAACGAGTTGTATTTATATTTGCTCTTCTAATGCCCCAAAATAACAACGGTTGTCTCTACGAATACCTACAACGAATCAACTAACGACGTTATATATTTTTTTTTTTTTACGATATTGCAAAATTTTAACAAACGGTTGCTTACACGATATGTGTAGGTGCAGGGTATACACTATTGAAACTGAACAAAAAGAAAAAATCGATATTTCAATAAACCGTTCGACAAAACACCGAGAACGTCTCTAACGGTACACTGAGTTCTCGAAAAATGGCTAAAGCAAATAAATAGTTTATTTAAGTTGCAAATCAAATATGGCATAAAAACACCCAATATATATCATATCGTATAATACAATATCGTGAATACTGCCGATATTTTTCTACGAACATCTCTCGCCATTTTTTCTTTCATTGATAGAACTTTAATGTACACTTCGAGTTTGAAAACTTGGAGTAAAAATATAAAAAATGAATAGAAAAATGTTCCCAAACAGGATCGCGCACAACTTTTCACGTAACGCGAACGTCTGTAAAACTTATGAGCGTTCGTTCGCGTTTATATATATATATATAATATATTGGCACATGTCTTTAAGTGGCAAAAATCTCGTCTCGAAATACCCTTCAATGCAACTATACTCGAGTTCTAATTGTTTCCTTTGTAAACAGCAGAAAAAAAACTCAAGGAATGAATCACACTTTTCTTTTTCGGTGACAAATATGCGATGGACACGCTTGGGGAATTATTTTTCAAACGACATGGCAAATATTTTTTATTTGGTTTAGTTTTTATACTAGTTCGTTTCCCAACCGTTCTGTCGTGAATGATAATGTTATGTTGAAAAACAAAAATTCGTTTCTAAACTATTCAGCACCTATATACACAAAACTATATGAAATAACTTAACAATTTTCATACATTAAACATTCCCCCAAGTATTATATTATATCAGTTTGTTTAAGAACTATTTGTGTAATAACTATTCAACGATGTAGGAGCAAGGTGTTCATCGGTTTCATCAGTGGATAACCACCGAAAGCGTGATAAAAATTTGGATAGATATTGAAAAATATAGACAAAAAGTATTGTACGTTATCACGTGGTTACTATTTAGAAAGATGGAAGAATGTATTAAATCGTTTGTCAGTTATTAAATGAACAAGATCATGGGCAAGTCACCGAATTCTTCTGGTTATTTCATGCGGCGGTTAGCGTTAGTACATTTCTCAAATTACATGTTGTAACTCTTATTATATTATTATGTTTTAATGCGCTAATAACCACTATTAAGTTATGAGACAACATAGATATCATGCGTATAGCTGAAAACGAAAAAAAATGAAAAGATTACTTAAAATATACTCTTATTTTGGCGAATGTTCCAAAACACGTATTTCCATTTTCAGTTGTGCATTTTAGGTGTCAATGTTTAAAATTTTCGCCTCAAAGAGTTGATTATAGATATTTTACCATATATTATTAGTTTTATACTTTTAAACATACATTCTATTCGTTATTTATTTATCACAAAATTTTTCGACCCTATCGACTGCAGTATTCTGTTATAGGCACATATTTTAATCGTATATAGTTTATACTAAAATATTTTCATAAATCGTACTTATTAACACTTATTCGACGTTAAAACATTTTGAGCGTACAACTATTAAGGTACGCACGCTGTCGCACACGCCGTGTTTTTAATGTTGAAAAGGTTAAAATTATTATCGTTTTATAGCTGTTTGGTGAAAAAAATGAATACATAAATCAAAAAATCGGCTCGTAAAATATGTACCTACGACGAGTTTCTCGAATGGCGGATCGGATATTCCGTGTTGTTTTCCCCCCCGTCGTTCTTAAAGAGAATCGTCGAAAACGAATTATTCATATTTCACCGTCCATCCATCCAAAAATTATTTTAACCCTCGGTTTTGGGTCGGATTGGCTACGCTTTCGTTTTGCATATATAAATTATTTAGCGGTCCGGGTTTGAAGTTTCGTGAAAAGTTTGTGCCTACATAATATAATATAGTGTGCGTGTACTCCTCTACGAAATCCGAAATCCCGAAATCACTATAAGCGTTCAACCTTTAAAACTTTTAACGTTTCTTACGACGTTATCCTCGATTTACTAGTCTGCAAAACGGACTGTCGGCACCTCTCTAATCGGTTTTCAGTCATTACCTACATACTTTGATTGAATTTCGCTCAGTAACCGTTTTTTCTAAAGATCGAGTTTCTCGCGATTACCACTACCCAAAATGTGAATAGACCATACGACGTAATGAAAATAAGCAGCAGACACATTTAATAATTAAAAAAAATGCGTTACAGTTCTTTCGAATGTATTTTTTTTTTTTATGAGAACATTTTACAACTTACTAGAATATGGATGTAGTATGCAAGTCCAATCATTTTGAGTCTCAATCAGTTGTTAGCGATTGACGATTTACTGATTTATAATTAGTTTGATAAAAAGTACCGCGTAAAATATTATTTTGTTCACTTTGAAAAAGGATATTTAATTTCGTTGAACTTTATCAAAGTACTTTTCCCGAATGTGTGTAACATGTCTTTTACTAACCTAAAATCTTATCGCAACACCTGTTCCATTTTTCTTGAATCGTTTTCATCCTCGAAATAATTTTGCTTTAAAAGATTTCTGATTTTCAAAACTTTAATTCTTTTTATTCTCGGGTGACAAGATTTAATTTTTGTCATTATAATCGTTAATCACACAAATCGCGCGTTTATCGAGGAACGTAATAAATTGTTTTTATTGCCTTAACCGGGTGTTTGACGTGAGGTTTTGTACGTGCGAAAACCGCTGGAATTTGTAAACGTCTATTATATATCTACGTTATATTTATATTTGATTCAATAAATTCAGATCTCTGTTTGTTTGCTTTCGAATGTACTCGAGGCGCCTCAAATTTCCGTCTGCGGTAACGGCTTTTGAGTAGAGGGTGCAGGGTGTCTTTCCCTAATCTTCTGTTTTCTTCAATATTGGCCCGACCACTAGAAATAAAAGTGAATTATTCGTGAATTCCAGTGGCGCGACAATTGGGTTAAAAGTTTGGAGACGAGGGTAATTAAGTCAAGAACATCGGATAGTAGAACGATTTTTATTTTTTTTAAAATGGAGGGTTGTCAATAGATTTGAATGAGAACTGCGTAAATGTATGCTTTTTTAAATTTTTCGGTCTGCATCGGATGTTCGCGGTCTTATTTAAAATCTGAAATGGCGCCTCAGCTATGCGGCAAGTCGTAGAACTGTGGAAAAAACCGATCGTTTTTTATGTTTGTTTCGTGTTATTCAATTTGTCGTTCGCGCGAATAACGAACGTACGTAAAGTTTCGTAAACGCGTTCCCGAGTATAACGTTACGATAGCGCTAAAGTTCAGCACGCGCGGACGATATATTAAAACGTTTGGTATAATATTAAATGTGGGGCAAATTGAATTATTTTCCAAACTCGTTTGCAGTCATGAACAACGCGGCTATCTCGTTTTTGAGACGGTCATAAATTGTATTAATTACATTCAGAGAATCGTATTGTTATCGTAAACAGTCCACAATTATTTGCTTACGGATATCGTATAATATATTGCAGCTTACGAATGAACTTTCCGACTGCAAAAACTAAAACCTATAGTCACTAACTTTTATACATTCTATACGTAGGTGCTAAGCGAGACATCTAAGTTGGAAAACGTTCGTGGCGACAGAAAAAGTAAATCCATCAGAACCGTTTCAAAGTAGAAATATTTAAAGGGTGAAAGAGTTCTAAGAAGACGATTCGAGTACACGCGCGATTTAGAGTGTAGGTACACGCGAACGAGTCAGATAAAAGTATCGATCTGTGTTTTTGATAGTAGATTTTCGGTAATCACGATGAACCCCACCTCTTGACCCAGGAATCGTTTTGAATTTGTATTTGTTTTAAGATCTGTGTAAAGTGATACGAAAATTCAAAAAAATAAGACCGACTACAAACTTTGAAGGACGTCAAAATCGAAAAATTCGATTCTATAACAAAGTGTCAGAACTATACGTCCCGGTGAAGTACAAATATTACGCGCGTCGTCGCGTGTTGTTGACGAGTGCCCGCAGCGCGTTAAAAAAGGTCAGCCGTGAAGTGTTGGACTTAAAAAATATAAAATATGGCTGGCACAGCGTACGCATAAATTACGGGGAAAAAAAAAACTACTACAATTTTACGGTACCCGATCGATGCAGCATTCATAATGAGAACCTGCACGGAATTCGAAAAAACCGCGACGAAAGTTTTTAAAAATAATGTTTTTTCATTTTTCAACCAAAATCACCGTCCGTCGTTCGAATCTCGCGTGAACTCGTAAGTTTGAAAAAACTGCGCGTCGGCAGTCGCAATAGTAAAGTTTCTGACTGTTTACGTTTTAAAAGTGTTCGGTTTTGAGCGGTCCCGTTTCTTTTCTCCGGTTTCGGTACGAGTCGTTGGTGTCAAACCTACACAGGAACTCGCAAAGTGAGTTACTGTGACGGAATACACTGAACGCAGTGTATTCCGTCGGTAACGCGGGCGCTGTAAAACAGTTTTTGCAACTCGTGTCACTCGTAACATGTTCGTGTAAAACGGCTCTTCTGCAGACTAAACGGGCACAGGTAGGTTGTAAAGATGCCGAATCCACAACACCGTCTGTTTGACGTCGTTTCCAATAGAGTAACGAAAAAAAAAAAAACCTATTTCATCGTAACTATGTTTAAATGAGGAACTGCACACAGCTACGACACGACGTCTTTAGCTAACGACCTCTGCGCGTTCGATGTAAATAATTTTCACGGCGGTGTACTGTGCTGCGGTCGTTTTGGGAAAATCTCTAAAAAAAACTTGAGAAAAGCAACGTTCGCGCGGCTCTCCGCGTACGATTTTCTAATAACGCGTCCGCCCGGCGCGCTACACAACTGGCGTCTGGCGAGGAACGGATTTGACGCAACGATATTGACGGCGCTTTCGTCCGTCTGTCAGAAATCCGAAATTTACTCTGCGGAAACGTAGTCCGCGATCTTCGGTCACGTGGGTAGATGATGAAGAAACAATTTTCACCGGCTCAACGTAGCAGGGGACGTCAGTACGATGTTCGTCCGGAACAGCACTGTTTTCGTGTTCTGATATTCAGGTACGACCGTCTCGGTTCGACCGTGGACACATAACCGCTGCGATGACTGTTTTTGTTATAAAACGTACTGTAACCACGTTGCGATGACGCGACCGCGAGCTCGAACCGTATAAAACATTTAATTCGGGCTGCACATGACAATGCGACAAAATAAATTACGTGCAGCT
Source organism: Hormaphis cornu (assembly GCA_017140985.1). NCBI lineage: Eukaryota > Metazoa > Arthropoda > Insecta > Hemiptera > Hormaphididae > Hormaphis > Hormaphis cornu. The sequence continues at coordinate 33,620,072 of CM029359.1, forward strand.
GTTACGCGGATAGTTTCGTATCTGTGTGTACACACTACGATACTATCGTACGACGTTACAATGTGCTTTTAACACGCCCACGCGAATCGATTTCGTGCGGACGTTTTTAATGTACGCGTTTTTGTCGTTTCGTTTGGAACACACGTTGGCCGCGTCTGTTACACGAAACCCAGGTTCGACGTGTAGTCTTAAACGGCGTGAAATCGAGTTCAGATGTTTTTCAAAAATTCCCGATTTTGTGTACACGGATCATCGGTTGGGTAGCGGCCGCGATGGCGAAAACCGTTTTCGAAAACTTTCGTTCCCGTGCACAATCAGTGATCTGATTAACTTATGTCGCGCGCGCGTACGCGTTTACGCGGTTTTTCTTTTCCGAAAAAAAAATTCACTCTACATCGCGTGGGCAGTTTGACGGGGTTTAGCGACCACGCTTTGGGTCCACTCTCCAGTTTAGAAGCAGTGGTTGAAACGCGTTTCTATCCGAAAGCAACGATCAAAATACGATACCGAGCGAGCTCAGTTGTCTAGTGTACGTTGTGGTAATAGCGAATTTTACGTGAAACACAGTACTCTTGTCGAATCCTTCCTATTTTGGTATTACGTACAGCTTGGTCCGATCTTAATTTTGGACGATCAAAAAAAAAATTCAAATCGGCAAAACACGTTCCCCGTAACTATTTGTCCCTCCGATAACACGGCCGCCCGGAATGACGAGTTCGACGACCGTAACAACAACGTGAAATCGGCTGTAAACCAAAATCGTGAGAACCAATTTTCGATAAATCTCGTTTAAATTTTACTAAAGTTTCGAGGGTTAAACGTAAAAACTGGAGGCCTTACGGAACGATAACAGCGTAAAATTAAAAAAATTTCAAAACCCTTTAACTAAGTACCTCAAAAATGATCGATTGAAATTACAAACCCTTTTTAACGACACGTATAAATTTCGAGTCGGACGTAGCGATTTCGAAAATTGGGACGTTTCGATCGTTGAACGGTAATTAATACCGAAAAAAAAACCGGTGTAACGACGATTTCCTTTTTTTAAAATATCGGTATTATTTTTTATTCCAAGAACTCGCACGTAATCCCCATACAACAATAATACGTTCCGACCGTAATTCTCGCGGGGCCTGTTAAACGGATCTGTTCATCGCGTTGCTCAAAAATAACGAAACAGAATTTAAAAAAAAAACACTGGAAACAATGCGCGAGACGACGAAGAAAATTGTTTTCGCATTTGTCGTGTATTACAAAAAAAAAGAAAAAAATTTCAACACGACTACACGCAATGTAACGACGCGATGAATTATTAATCATAACAATAAACAAAGGGTCGTTATAATATTATTATACCGACACGGCGCAATGTTGTGCTGTAAAATTCAATACAACAATGAGATATAACGCGCTGCGCGTAACAACAATCGAAACTTTCACGGTACGATTTTTAGTTCTTTTTTTTTATTTTTCCCTATTCACATTATAAGTACGTCCCTTTTGAATGTTTTCAACAATCAATAATTTAATTACGATTGTAGTATTATTATTATTACGATAACGTGCAGAGCGACGCGATTTTGATCGATAGACGCGTGACGAAAGGTCAAAACGAAAAACGAGTTTAATTCGCATAATAATATACGTACATTTGAACGTTACGAATAAAACGGTACATCAAAAATTAAAAATGGAATACTTTGTGTGTGCGTACCGAGACACATTTTTTTATAGGGAATTTTCCCATCGCCTCGACCCGACGGACCGAATCGTATAATTTTAATAAACTCCATCCTAGTTTAGCCGTACTTATATTTACAGTATTTCGGTGAAAACTCCAGGGACCGTTGTTTTTCCCTCGTTTTCCGCACTATTCCCGACGTTAACGTTTTCAGTTTTTTTT
>CM029359.1:33636974-33694680 GCA_017140985.1 Hormaphis cornu
TTTTTTTTTTTTTTTACATTTCTACAACGATAAATCACTGCTGTTGAGTTTTTGTTGAAAAATTATAGAAATAAAATAAGAGTAAAAATTTTACCAAATCATATGAGTACGATTTAAAGTGAATTATTATTCGTAGATAAAAGCGCCTCTATAAAAACCTCTGTGGAACATTTATGGTTTCAAAAAAAAAAAAAAACTCTCGAGCAACATAAAACATTTAACCGATCGGAGGGTCTCGGCTTTCCTCCGATGGAAAATGTTGTCAGGCACTGGACGAATATCATTACAGTACGGTGTTTTTCGTAAGAGAAAACGAAGGGTGCGTGACAATACCTTTTCAGAGTCAATTGAACTCGAGAGAACGACGAAAAAAAAAAAGAACAAAAAAGGAACGGAAAAAGACGTTGGAACGAGTAAAAATGTACAGGATGTTCGATAAGGGGGTACAAAATAATAATTTTTTTTTTTTTGTTACTTACGTGTATAACGTTTTTAGCCAATATCCATCCTTGACGAATATTTTATCAGTCTAGACGTAAGATACCTGATATTTGTGGCTGTAACCACCGTTTATACTAGGTACAACGATTATGACCATTGAAAAGATGTATCTGCTGTTAGCGCAGTCGTGCGAAAAAATTCATACGGGTTACATTCCAAAATATTAAAACTGAACACATCGCTTAACCCGTCGGTGTTATAGTAAATTCGTAACACGTGTGAGCTCGTCGCGTGATTTGTGGACGTGTTTAAAAAATTAGTTTTTTTCAGACGTACGAAAAAAAATATAGTAAAAATGGTACTAAAACGTACAAGAGGAAGAAGAATGCGACGAACGGGTTCGCTGCATTACAGTTATACTGCCCCTTATTGACGACGCAAAATGTTGCTGTAATACGAAATTCGGCACCGTGGTTTCGGGATAAAATAAGAATTGTTCGATCGTTTAAAACCATTCACAAACGAGGAGTCGAAAAAGCGTATAAGTGTATTTTCACGATAAAACGACACTCGAACGAGTGGTGGCTCCGAAAAATACGGTCGACAACGGCGGGTTGTGAATATAAAAAAAAAAATACCCGATAGAACGCGTCGTCGAAACAAAAATATGCCCGTACAGAAAATACAACGTTCGGTGTGACTTTTAACGTTTTTTTACCACCCCGTGGGAAATATTCTGTACTGCGCGTATCGAAACCTCTATCCGTACAAAAATAACGTGTCCGAACGTAGGCGGATGATACGGATTTTTTTTTACCAAATCATACTTTGAACGGCCGACACACTGCGGCGTCACATTGTGTGTGAATGCAACACATGTCGGACCAAAGATTCGATCGAAATCGTCGTCAGAAATGCTCTTGGAAATTATCACACCCATAACGCGTCCATGAATCCAATTAATATATCGAACACCCTGTACATAATTATTATTATTATTATGTTATAAATGTGTGCGAGTGTTTGCAGAGCTCGTCCCGGCGGAGGCCCATTACGGACATCTGTTTGCTGCGTTGTTTATCTTCGCCGCCGCGTGGGGAGAGGACTCGAAACTCACTCGCCCCCGCCGAGATCCGCAGCAGCAGCAGCAGCAGTCCCCCGCGGCTTCGGCCCTCCGCCGCCGCCGACGACGCGTGCTCTACGGCGAAGATTCTGAAACACGATTACGCGCGGCGTACGCACGTATACGTAAATGCGACGGCGTTGCGAAACCATCAAGTACGATAGAGTCTAACGAACGAACATAAAGCTAAGTCGATGGAAAAGGTGGACTTTTTTCAGTATTTTTTTACTGTCTTTGTCTCGTGGATCTCCGTCAGTCCGGTCTGACGGCGACTACGCTTCGGGCGGACAGCTGCGGTTTGAAAATCGCGTTTTAACCGTGTTGTTTAAACACGAACTGATGATACGGTTCTGCTAGTCGTCCGGAATTCATAAACCTATAAGTTTTCGAAATCGCTCGAAACTTTTTTCGTCGTACACTACCAATTGATTAACGCTGCGTATCAGCTTGTGATCGTTATTTCGGACGTTACGGCCAGAAAAAAACTAAAACGATGTGCAAAATACCTACTGCTGCCGTGATGTTTTTACGAAGCCTCTCCTCGACGTTTCTACAAAGTTCTTCGAGGTTATTGAGCGGAGCGAGCGTAGCGAGCGAAGCTCAATCTTAGGCGAGTCACCATAATTCGGTTGTAACCATACTCCTCCTAAACGACTTGACCGATTTACTTGAAACTTGGCACGACTATAGAATCTATCCATGGGAAGGTATAAATCTGAAATCATCAAAATCGGACGAGCCACGGAGGAATAATCACCGAAACAAAAATGGAGATCAATTAAAAAATTCGAATATGTCCTATTAGAACTTTCGAATTTTTTTAGCGCGTGCGTGTGGTCTATCTGGTGGTACTGAAAAAAGAAAAACGAAAATCGGCCATACCACGGAGGAATAATCACCGGAAAACCTAAATGGTTGCCATGGAAACTGATTGTTTTCATAGTGTCGCGTGCGAGAATAGAATTTTTTCATTCGACTACGGCGAAGCCCTGTCATTTTTTTTCCGGAAAAAAAAATATTTCAACCGTTAATATCTCGAGTTCTAGACCTGAATTCGATAACTTTTACTAACGAAAAAATAATGTTTAACCTCTTGATCACAAATATACTCGGTTTGAAAATTTGCGTGCAGAAAAATTTGATCTAATGTCAAGAATTCATTGGTTTAATTTCTTAAATACCAATGTACACGCGAAGCGTGCACTTGGTGCGCTCCGCTCAAAATTTGCAACCAGCAGAATGCATTGCACCCCTAGTACATTTTTCGCGGTAAGACTATCGATTTTTTTTTTCTGATTTTGGGTTAAAAAACTCGAAGGGCAATCGAATATCCAAAAAAAGATCCAACACCGGAGTCCATGTGCCCGTTTTAGAAATGTTTTACCCACTCTGAAAATCGGAGCACTCCTTCTGTACACGGAAAGTCGTCGACGGAATAAAAAAAAACGCGCGCTCGTCGCTCGGAATCCGAAAGTAGTATCTCTCGCGATCGAATGAAAAAACGGATTTTTCAGTCGACACGCGTTGCGTAAAACCGTTCCACGCGCACTTTTCACGGATGATTTTCATACGTATTTTTGGAAACGTTTTATTTTTTTCACCGCTGTGACTGTACGCGGCCGTCTGGCGTGCACACGCGATAACGACATGGAGCGAAAACGTACGTACACGTTTTTTACACATTTTTTTTTTACATACCGATAAAAACGTTACGTACAAAACCATACCTGCGCGACGGCGATAATAACAATACGTATAGTATGTGAGACACGCGAGCGCATTACGCGTCGCACAAATCCTTTAATGATCCGACCGGAAACGGGCGGATGACGTGTTCGGTGCGCGTGATGGCGAGCGATCCCGTTAAACCCCCCGGACGTCACGAACGCCGCGGGACGGTAATTTTTCACGTTTTTACGAAGGGTTTCGAGGCGCGCGAGGAGATTGTGTGATACTCCCCTTTGCCCGTTTACGCCGGACCGAAGACGTCTACAACATACACACACGATCCGCGACACAGGCCGGGCGAGTCGACAACAGTATTTTCGACTCGTGAAAAAAACACAAAAGGTCTTTTTTTTTTAAACGCAAAACGGCTAAACGCGGATTATATTTTCGCATACTCGCCGTTGTTTTGTACACGCGTTATCCATCCGTACGTCCGGCAAAAGCTCAGAGGACGACGACCTGCGCTTGCGTGCCCAGGATCACGAGAGGGCGCTGCTAAACCGACGGGACTCGAAAACCATTGTTTCGATTGATTTCGAAATCGATAACAAATTGTTGGTTGACTCGTTGTAATGATTATGTTATAAAATAATTCTATATGTTATAGTGCATACAAGATATTGTAAATCCACCTATCGAGTTTCAATTCGTTCATTCCGGGTCACCTATGATTAGCTGTTAGGCCTGTGCAGTCCACGCTTATTGGAGAATCCAACAAATGCATCGACAAACGATAACGATGACGATAACGATAAACGATATGTATCGCTAGAAACTTGTTCCACGTTGTGTCTAAAAATGACGTTATTGTTTACTTCGCACGTTATCTCGTATCCCTCCAGTATGAGAAACCCCGTGCCATCTCTCCGGTCCAAGACATTTTTTTGGTATTATTATGATACTCACTAGTAATTTTATTGTTAAAAAGTGTTTAAAAAAAAAAAATTCTAAACCGTTACAGAAATACTTACCTTAAAATAATTTGATTATTTTTGAAGTTATGAGCAAAAAACGAAAACGTCCCAATTTTCAAAAGTGCACCGTTCGACTTGAAAATTATACGTGTCATTCAAAAACGAGTTTACTGCTTAGTTTTCAAACGATTTCGTTGTTTTTTTTAAGGGAATTATGGAACTTTTTTAGTTTTTTAATTATACGCGGTTATTGTTCCATAAAACCTCTAGTTTTTACGTTCAAGTCTCGAAACTTTAATACAAATCTAAACATGATAGTTTCACATGTGCGGTTAAAATTTTTAGACAATTGATTGACACGGTTTTGGTTTATAGCCGATTTTGCGTCGTAAAATTCGTCGTTCCGGGCGGCCGGGTATTTCTAACAGGGGTAACTAACTAACTAACTAATCATTGTTACGAGAAACGTGTTTATTTCCCGATCGATTTAGAATTTTCTAGATCGTATCGTCCAAATTAAAGATCGGACCAGGCTGAAACGTAATACCGAAATAGGAAGGATTCAGGTACGACAAAAGTTTTTATTAATTGTTTTTTCCGCGACGTAAAATTCTCGACAACCGAGCTGGCTCAGAATCGTATTTTCGACGATCGTTGCTTTCGCACATAAAAATAATGCGTTCGGACCACGACTTCTAAACCCACCCGAAGCGTATAGTCGCTACGCCGTCAAACTACCCGCGCGACCCGTAGAGTGATCCCGGGGTTTTTTTTCTCGATATTATGCGCGCCCGAGAATTTTTCACGCGCACAAAACATTTATTATTATTATCGAGGAAAAGGACACGTCTGTCGTATGTGTTTCGAGCGAACCCGGGATTTTTCGAAAAACAAAATATTATTGCAACGTGTGTGTGTGGGGAAAAAAATCAATAATAATGACAGCACGGTAAATAATCGTTATTATTGCAGCGTGTTTACACACGAGACGAAAACCGCCGCCGCCGGCGGTTCGGACGGTTCGTAAATATATTTTCTCCGGGCGGTTTTTTCTCGCTCGACGACGAATTTACGAGCGTTTCATCCTTTCGAGTTACGTCGACCCCGCGTACACCCACCACAGGCATTATTATCGTTTGCGAACCCGAAATTTCGTCATCCGTTCACTCGAACGTCGATTCGGAGTCGAGCGCGGTCCAGGAGCCGGGTTTTCGTATAATACGACGTCTTTTCGCGCGACCGTGCGGTAAACACGTCGCCGTGAACGGTTTTTTCGAAAACGAGCATTATTTTTTTTCACGGCGATCACGTTGAAATACGTCGACGACGACGAACACCGCAAAGTATACAGGTCACGAGCGTAAAGAACGAGCGGTCGAGAAATATCGATTCCACAGGGTTTTAGACGACGCCGTGTCGGGGGCGGCAACGGACGACGATCGCTCCGAGACCGCGGTAATGACGTCGGTTTTTTTTTTAATAATAATGACGCTCCGATACCGCTCTACCGAAGTGATCGCGATCGTGTTGGAAGTGCGATGTTTTCCGAAACAAACTGTATCGGCGCGACTCGAAAATACGTTTAAAATAACGATTGTTTGTGCTCCCGGACGCGCGACGTTTCTTGATACGACCGAGTGGTGTTTTTTAAAACCATTAACCGCGAATATCGGGAAAATGCAAACTGCGCGGTACAGAAAATCCGTGAACGCGCGACAAAGACCCTCAAGACTATATAATTATTACTATACCGTGTTTAGTGAGAAAACGCGCCAGTTTCTGCAGACACACAAAAACTGAACGCCAAAGCTTCGTTCTAATCGAAATTCGTCGGGATAAAATTTGCGAAACCGAAATCATCGCGTTCTCTCACTGGACGGAGCGTGTACGCGTCACAGCTACCCACGGTTTATTTTAGTACGCGATTATTACTGCGTGGCGTATGAGTTTTTTTTACTTTTTTTTTTGATTAACGGCCGTACGCGTTCGAATGAAACTCTCTAAATTGGCTAAATTGTTCCCGTCAATTGGATATCACGGTTAAATCATGCAAACAGCTGTCGATTAACAACTCCCCATGTCTCGTTTAATGAATTCGTGTCCAATAACATAACACAATCGTAACGATTGCTATGATTGTTGTTTTATTGTCGCTCAATCAAAGAGTTTCAACCGTCTGGAATCGGCACCATAAACAACTACGCGTACACATTAACCACAACTATAAATCATGACCACCCACAAAGAAAACTATTTTTGGTATCGTTTTGCACAAAAACATTGTCGAACAAACGCGGTATAAAATTACCGACTTTCAAACAAAACGTTTTTTGGTATTGTCAAAACGTAATGTGTATACTATGTGAAAACTAATATTTGATCGGTTTCGTAAAATATTGGAATAAATGTACCTATTCAATGACAATAGTATTTCAATAGAGCGGTCGTACTTGGGTATTACTTTTTTACAAAAAACATTCGAATATTTTATACGGGTTTTCCTTACTTACAATCAGTGTTGAACATAAGATCGTCTGAGATCAAAATAACAATTATATCTGTAATTTAACCATCTATAGAAGACACGAACAAATATAATTAGTATTAATCTATTCCAGAACGGGTTTGTTATCAACACAATGTTTGTGTTTATACTCTTGATTAATTTTGGCCGTCATAGTACCTGAACATATTTTACTTAAATGAATTTAATTTTTCTTTAGGCATTATATCATAACGTCTCACCCATTTTAACTTTTGAGTATTTGAAATTTTTACCTCGTCTAGGTAAACATTGTTCTATTCAAAACTTATAGTTTTCAGATAATTAATATAAATGCAATTTTCATCCAAATTTAAATGAAATCGACGTATATTCTACTTAAATCTTATTATTTTCGATAAAGCTTTAAATACGTGAAATCTCTACATCGGAATTAAAATGAGTTTTAGGATGTTTTTTTGGGATTTTTAGGATTTTGGCTACGAATATCTATATGCGTTTAGCCAGAATAAGAATCGAAATGATTTGTTATTTCTATTCCATTGTTTTGATTGATTTGAATGAATTTCGGAAATTACCGCCCGAAAAGACGAACTAAACCGACAAAATACATTTAATAATAATATAACCATTTGTGTATGACAAAAAAAATAAAAGAAATTTCTACCAAATATCAAAATTGTTTCAAACGAATTTAAAAAAATACGTTGTTGTAAGGCTATTGTGTATTGAAAGCCAGTGGCTTTTTTTTTTTGGTTGGATCACTTTAATTGCAATAAAATTTGGAGAGTGGCTGCACTTTGTATGCCTGAAACAACCGAGAATTTTATGACGTAGAATCGTATTTTGTATTAGATTGATATTTGTTTCGTCAGAGAAATAAGAATCTTTTTTGTTTTGTATCAAAAAATTTTTATAATATTTCTAACACGGGCGGAAACGTGCAGTCACAATGTGTGCGTGTGTATTTAGACTTTCACGGACTGTCATCAAGTGTGTACTTAAAAACGAATTAATGATTTTTGGGAAAAAAAAAAAATAAAAAATTCTAAGCACGTAGGCAAATACTAAACTGTAATATCTGACAGTAAATTTATATTCGTCGTGACTCACGTTACCTACATACATACCTACCTATAGTACACAGCGTTTGTTTAACGCTAAACAGCCGGCGTGGCAGGGAAAAATGTGTGTTCAATAATATTTTTGTCGGATACAACACAAATAAGTAATTCAATATTCAGGCCGAGGGGGACAGAAAAAAAAAACTGTTCTTTGGCGTATAATATTTTTCAGTTGAAAACGCTGCGAGTTTGCCCCACTCGGCTATGTATACAACAGCGTCAGACGCTAAAAACGACACTATTTTTCTGGCTCTTTGTATAAAATACTTTCAGAATAAATTGCTGTCACGAGGTTTTGAGAATTCAGCGCGCGTTAATTAATTTGTTATTTTTTTTTTTTTCAATTTAAAATTCGTTTGACTCTTGTCGGCTGTGTAGTCTCGCGGTGCATAAATAAACCGCGAGCGAGACGTCGACCTTTATTACGTTTTTTTAGGAAAACGAAAATTTCCACGTTGAACAAAATATGCGTTTTTGGCTCTGTTCGAAGCTGCAGGTTTTATTTGAGGTCTTAAAGTTTGATGATCTTATCGAATCAAAAAAAATTTAATTCAACGACAGTTCGAAAGTTCGATATGCATCTCGAGTCTGATATTTTCGAGGACTAGAGCCATTATTGAAGTCACACGTTCGGTTAGTCTTTATAGTCCCGACATTATTTTTTTATTTTTTAATCACATTTTCATTTCGGTTCTGTACTAAACGTTTTAACGTGTATTTGGTTCAAAAGCCGGTTTTTGACAGCCACTGTCGTGTCTAAAAGCTAAACTATATATATAGATGAATTATTTTAAAAAAAGCATCACGAGTTAATTTTTTGTTGGTTAGGTGATTTTTTTTTTACACCCAACGGTATAAATGTTTTTCATATCGTGCTAGGAACATCAAGTTTTATCTCTTCAGTTACCTCAGTTAAATTAAATTATAAATTTTGCGAGTATTGAAATATATAGCCAGTTATTGCAGATATTATGTTGACTGCGTATTGTTAGTTGATTGTTGCAGCTATTGCTTGGGATACCTGCGTAATTTTAAAGTCCCATTTTCTCCAATTATCAATACACGGTGCCCGGAGGTGCAATTTAAATATCAAAACTGCCCCAAACAAAAAATTTTATTTATTTCTGCGACCTAAACCGTGTCAATTCATCAGTCAGGCTACTTTTATCATGGCCTAAATATTATAGTCATTACGATCAATAATAATCTGGATATTTTATGTATATTTTGTCTTTATACGACCCAGTCACTGATTATTAGTTATTTAAATTTATAACTCCACATCGTACTACTGTTTAATATTTATAAACTATGATGTTTTATTAGTGTTTTTTTTTTTCTTTATTTGCAGGGTTAATGGATTTTTTACTACTGAACGTGTGTTTTTATTTTTATATCAGCTGGTCTCGTACCTATAGATACAAGTTATAATTTACCGTTTTTTTATCTACATTAAAAAAAAAAAAAAAAACGTTTCATTGTCTACCATCTCATTTGGATATAAAACTTTAACCTACTATCTTTTATTTCTATCGAAATAATATATCATTATACAACGCACTTGTCCCGAGGTATGTGTGTTGACGAATAATTTATGTGGTTTCAAGATACACGTCCCGCGCTCGGGTAAATATCCACTGTTATCGTCGTAAATAATAACAATTTACATGTTAAAAATATCCATAAGAGTTCCGAAAAAAATCAAATTAAAATATAAAACATGTAACTTTCGCACTGCGGTCGTGACTACGAGGTTTCCAACCGTACTTTGTAAAAGTAATTTTTGGCAGCAAAATTCGACGAGCCAATATAAACACAAACGAATTTTGAAATTCCATGATAGTATAATTGACTATCGTAATGCATAAACTCGTCAAAATAATAATACTGTTGTACGTACCGCGAAAAACCTGTTGCTAAAAACAGCAGAATTAATGTTACGAAGAATATTATTATAGTTTCTATTTTATAATTATCGCGATGCGGTTTGACTATTAAACCCGTCCGTTTACGAGAAACGTTTTCCCACGTTTATGAATTCTCAAAAGAAAATAACGATCCGTAGTGTCGGTTAAAATACCGCTGTGAACTCGTGTTGATCGATTGTCCATCCTTACTAGAAGTTTACGATAGAGTAACGATTAAACGTAAAATTTAAGTGATTAGTAACAACGAATTTTAAGTGCAGTATCTAATTTAACGTATTTTTTTTTTTTATTATTAGGATCATTAATTATAAATTAACAAGCTGCAGCAGAGTGGTTCCACGTTTAAAAAACTAATGGAATAATTGTCACACGAAATTCAATAATTTACAGTGTTTGTGCTAAAAGTGTTATTCAAATACTTTTAAAAACGTATTGTAAAACGATATATTTGACAGGAACTGACGAGCACGTGATTGTAGGTGCTATAGATAAATTAATATTCCATGACGATAAAACGTTTTTGTAATTTATAGTATTCGTGCTAAAAATGTATAAAATATGTACAGTTCTATACCTAATGATTTTCAGTTTCATGAGTTATAGACTATAACGCCATACGGTCTCCGCGGTGGAAATTAACCGAATACAAATTTCGATCGAATATATTGCGGTAGTGTAGGAACTCGAACGATGGCGATATAATGTTTTATGGTGTACCGCGTAAAAGTCGAGTAAAATGTAACTTTCATTGTATTTAGGAATAAAGTAAACGGATATTAATCAATAATAATTTAAATTTTGGAAATCTCGATGGTCGAACGATTTTGTTCAGTTATACACTCCTGAATTCTACGAACGTCGCAGTCTCGCGCGATAAAAACGGACCTACGAACGGAATTCAAATTGCCGAAGACGTGCTTCGATACGAAATGCATTCTTGACGGTCGTCAAAGTCACACAAAGTGGTCACAAAAAACGATTTTTTTTTGTCCTTTGCAAACTCTTCGAAAGATCCCGGTCCTCTAAAGATATGGACTCTCTCTCTCTCTCTTTTATTTCGCCCACTGTAACCGTGATGAGTCGGTCACGGCCGGGAATTCACCGCGCAGTGACACACACGGCTCGCCTGCCTACTTTTATCGGGTGAAATGTTCGCCGCGCTTACGGATTACGATTATGTGGGCTCGGAAAGAAAAAAGTCACGCTCTGTCGACTGCGATTAATTTTTGTCGCGTTTTTACGAATTTATTTCGGCGAGAATTATTCGCTGTAGTAAAAAAAAAAAAACAGTAAAATAAAAGCAACTCCCTTTTCTCACGACCACATACCGTGCTTTTTATCCGGTTTGACGGACAAAACAAATGATATTACGCGCGTTTACCGCAGAAATTTCCCAGAAATAGTACGATATATATTATACTAAAATCGTACCCACGACGGAGCGGCCACGGATCAGATAGGTTCCACCGTTTCGGATCGCAATAGAAGTTCTCACGCGCGAATCATATTAATTTTTGACATTTTGTGGATCGAATTATTTTCTTTTCCCCTCGAGAAAGTCAGGAATTTTTCTGCGCGGTACAATATTATGCGTGATCGAACTACTTTTTTTTTCTGGCACGCGTATTATTGCGCAACATAGCACGCTGAGTTGACGGGAAAAATTCGAAACTGTAATCGTGCGACCGACCAAACTTCTCCGGACGTACTCTTTGTTGTTGGTAAAGGATTGACGAGCGATAGTACCCCACTACGTTTGAGGCATTTTTCAGAAAAATTGCAATTGTTTTTTGGGGAACCGAAATCGGAAAAGTCAAAATAAGAGCTCTCTGAAGGACGTTCACACAAAATTAGGATAGCCGTGATGAAGTCGGAATCAACATCGACGTTATACTCTTCAGCGGGTCGCAGGATTTCGAAAATGTTGTCGCACGCTATAAGTACTTTTACATACGAACCAAACGATATTTTTTTTAATACGCGGTCGAACGTTGATTTCGATGGATAAAACACAAAGGGGCGCTAGCATAAAGTTTGCCTGCGCACACTTGCAGACGACGATACCAGCACCCAGTTCTGAATTTCAATACGCGATCAAATGCGAAACGAGTAAGTAACACAAACAGAAATAAATAAATTCGTATGTAGATAAACGATACAGTTAACAAGTAACACGGAATAGTTCAAATAACAGAGAGTAACGTAAACCACACGTATGAGGTTTAATTTTATGACCGAACTTTTTGATTTTTCATATCCATTCGATTGCTTCGTGGAGTTTTTCGATACCACCGGCCGAATTTCGTCCCGACTGTTTTGTAAATCTTCGCACTCGCAGTACCGAGTCTCGCTAATCCGCCGCGTTTAAAGAAACTATCTAGCCGCGTTTGCCCCGTCCGTTTCTGATTCCGTTTGGGCGGTTGTGGTCTCCAAAGTCTTCCGGGCAGCTCGGAAACTCGAATTTTCCGGTTACTCGTCGGGGAGCGATTCCGCCGTACCTCTGAAGTTTTCCACCGCTCTCTCTCTCTCTCCGTATTTCGTAACTCGAGTGCGACAGCTGGGTCACCGTCGGTTCCCACGCAAGGCAGGGCGTCTGCAGCCTCTCTGACGGACGCTCCTCGGGGGAGCCGTCGCAGTGTTCGTGTTGGCAATGTAACGTTGTAACGACGATTGTGTAACAAACACTCCAAGAACGTTTAAAATCGTCCGCGTAATCACAAAACGTCGCGTTTCGTTCGCTCGAAGCGACGCGCGGACCGCCTGTTCACTACGCCTATATGTCCGACGGATGAGAGAGGTATACCGCGAGATCTCGTGTTCGTGAAGTTGAGCGCCCCAATATCGGTCAAATCAAGTTCAATACCAATATTTTGCGAATCATTTGCGAATCGGCGACCGTCTCGCCGAGCAAGTAGCGCACGTATTTCGCTTGTACCGTCGTACAGCATTAAAAATAAAAATAATACCGAGTCGTCGAACGGTAAAATGTTCGCCGTGTTTTTCCGCCGGTGACGACGAGCTGCTGGCGCGCTCCACTCGGAATCGACCGCGTGAAACGCCCGAGCAATCGGTAGGCACCGCATACGTAATATCCGAATAATAATATTGTAACGCGCGGACCGGTCGCCGTAGCCTGTATTGAAATTTCCAGACGCGTCCACTATATAATTTATGTTAAAATATTTAAATCCCGGCCGAAACGTGTTTGTAAAATCGCGCCCCGCGAAAACGTTTCGAACAATAATATCGCATACATTATGATAATGTTATACGGGGTCGTTGAAGACGGTCAACAAAAAAAACCGGCCTCCTAGACGACCGGATCTCACGCGCCAAGTGATCCTGTTGTTAAAGATACTGCCACTAGTCGCCATCAGGCGAATCGAAAAATCGAACGACCGTATTATACGGTGTCGGTTACAAGAGATAGAAGTGTGCAATCGATTTGACTAGAGAGAGGTGTTGTTCGTGCCAGTCAAGAAGGAGCTGACGCGGTACAATTAATTGAACTCGACGTATTTTTCATTAATTCAATGCGTAACATACTAAACCGAAAAGACATAATAATAATTACATAAGCGTGTTTGAAATCATTTTCAATAACCCTGTGTAACGCGGTCATAGAAGAAAAAGAGACGCCTTCGAATTTACCAGAGTTGTGTTATTTTAGAAAAAAAAAAATTTTTAAATCGCTCTCCGATCCATCTTTTTCTGTTTATTTATCGGGAGCTACATAATATTACGTACGATGTTGCGGAAATGAAAAGAAAAAAAAATCGCTTCCCAATACTTATCGGTTTTCAACACGTCAACGCGGAATGAGTACAATAATTCATACGGACGAAAATTCAAACTCGATTTTCACCGAGAGTTTTAAACGAAATATATAAATATAACATAATTATTTTGGATTTTCCCGATCATATTGTACTGCAAAATATACGGTCGACACAAAATATTGTCTCAGAAAAAAGTTAAAAACATTGAAATTTTAGTTCAGACGCGTTTTTACATTGTAAATAATTGTTGTTCGTCTTTCTTATTATTGTTTACTGTCAATAACGTACTCTTTTAAACACTGTTAAAACTCGTGGTTATTGAATCGAACGGGTTTCGAACGTCGATAACAATTTCAAATAATTTTGTCTGTTTATCAGCTAGATATTTTTGACGGGGTTTTAAATATAATAATAGTTTTTCAAGTGTCAAAACTATAAACACGACAAACGCTTTTCCTCATAATTATGCTTTTAAAACACTTCGATAATTAGTTAGGTATAACAATGTTGTTGGGTTTTTGTTTTGACAACAACTCTCCAAATCGTACACGTTATCACGATGAGTAAACCGCAAACGTGGTAAAAATGACAAACAGTCGCCACTTGTTTGTAGAACATTTTAATTTACAATTTATTAATTTCAAGTTTGACTCGCCCCGAGCTCTCTCAGAATCGCTGTGCTCGTACATTCATACCATAGAATTGATACAAGTTCAATTCAAAACGTCAGACTGTACAAAATAGACCAACGGCCTTTGCGTATCTCACTATTAACACCACAAGTACACGTCGCCAATATATTGTAAGGGATGAAATATTTTTTTACACTTTTTTTCCACGAGGAATAATGATTTTATCAATTAGATTTAGGCTTATCGTCACGTACTTTTCGTGGGACAATAGAAAAAAAAAAACATTTTTCATCCATTATTGCCCTACGTTTATATTTCGGCGACTCAATTTTGTATCAAAGCGCTGTCCATAGGACTATTTTGTATCTTCTCTAACAATGTTCTACTCGAAACAGTTGTCGTATACGCCGATATATTTGACCAACCCCGTTAGCGGCTAATTGTTACTCTTTTTTCGGAGCACATCATATCATATGGAGTAATAATAATAATAATCAAAATCTAACTCTTGACGTGCACCGACAATACAATATATTGTATGCACTATATCATACGAAATCGATTTTTCACTCCGTCGGACGCGTCTCGATTGATAGAGTGACGCCATTTCCAGAGCGAAACTTATCGTAAAGACTCGGTTAGATCGATCAGACTCCGCTTAGTACCTATACATTATATATATTATACATTTACTGCGGTAAATAATATTATATTACGCGTTATCCCTTGCTCTGGTCTCCGGGGATGTTTATAACACGTGATCCGAAGAAAATTCGAGCGATCGTGTTTTAAAAAAAAAAAAAAATGCATAAAAAACAGCCGACCAAAGATAAAACTCGAGTATGGTTGTTGCGCGCGTGTGGTCTCGGGCGCGGTAAATCGCGTATTTTGTTTATGTGCGCGATTATATTGTTTTCCGCGACACACGATATTCGACGATTTACACGTACGTAGTGTGTAATAAATTACACGTTTGTGTTCAGGCGATATTATTATACACTGAATTATTTTGTCCGTTTAAAGTCCGAGAAGAACACAACACAGTAAACACCGCACGACAATATTGAAGAAACAAATTTTGAACATTGGGTACCTATCATAAGTAAATCTGGAAACTCTACAAACGTACTAAAGTATTATATTCGTTCAATAAAATTGTGTTAAAAGATAAAAGTCCAGTTTTAAAGTCGATTTCCTCGTAAACTTGCGCCGGTATCTTGACGACGAAAATTAAAACTATTAAAATTGTATCTCGTGAAAAAGTACTTGTGACATCAAATAACTGATAAAGCGGTGGCGGACCAAACTTTAAAAGTCTATACCGAACGAAAACATCGAAAAAAATTTACTCAAATGTACAATAAACGGAAAAGTACCTACATAGTTTTCTGTACTAATGGGATGATTTCTTTAGATAACTGTATTTATAATTACGATTTCTTTAACGTTTTTCGTTTGACTCACTGTCGTTTTATCGTTCTAAACTAAGTAGTTCAAAACTGATATTCAGGTACTCCGTAGACCAAAAAAAAAGATATATTTGGTAGTAAAAAAAAAATTTTTATCTTACAAACAAGATTCTTTTATCATCTTTAAACAACGCACATATTACATATTATTGTACAAATATTTTCAGATAATACATCAAAATCCGACATTTTATCGATGGGCAGCAGCCTCCCGCGCGTTTCAGTCGATCTGGTTAGCCGGTGTTGAATCTCCCCTAAATTCAAGTGCGCTTATTCGTAGTACTTTATCCTGGGTCCAGAAAAACGACGTGTCTTTGTCGTGTACAAGCTCAACACTGGCGTTTGGTGGTATTATTTTTTTTTTAAATTTAATTCGTTAAATCGAAAAAGTTATCGTGAAAATGTGTAATTGCAGATCATGTGTCACTGTAGTCGGTTTCGTTCTCTTCCATGATTCGACGACGAGTGAAATAGTATTTTGCAAACGAGCGGAAATCCGACGTGGACGTGAATACGACTTGGCTGACGATATTGTACACCCATCACGTATAGTGTTAGTTTGTCGTTTTTCGGACAGCGGAAGTGCCATTTTTACGCTTTTATCACTGCAGCTGCGAAAGAGACGTGACATATTTATTGTTTTGTAAACGTTTTTTTTTTAAAAATTTATTGTAATACTCGTTCGAAGATTTATTGACGTGCGTCTATTTTGGTGCACACACGGCTCTGCATTAAACGATTCGACGTTTCGGTGTTTACACGTCGCCGTCAATAATAACCGTTTGGACGGGTAAAAACCTACGTTTGTTTTTCGACTCGTTTTTTATAATTTTTTTTTTTATACGTCATATTTTGACAAATTTCTAATACTATATGGGTATTATTTAGTTTTCCGTGTTCGATGTGGCAAGCACGACTGATGTGACGACGACCCGAGCATATCTCACATAACCGTACACATACCGTAACGTAATATATTGCTTATATACCAAAAATCAATCTGGCATTTCGTCGAGTGGTTCTTATGGAAAAACTCAATTAAATTTTTGTCGTTGTTTGGGCGCGTTTAAGTTAATCGGATACCGGTGGCCTCTTTTAAACGATATTTTATAGCGTTTTCGAACGATTTATGGATAGGTACGCTAAAAGCAATTCAAACAAAAGTGTATTACACTGCGCGTCGTGTGGCGATTTAAAATTTTTACGCGCATTTGAACACGCGCTGCAGGTGACGTATAAACAACAATAATTTTTATATCATAAGTTATTTTTTTGTTGTTGTTTATACGCCGTTCCGTCATTTGCGAACGTGTTAATGTGTACATACCTTTTTGATATGTATATACGAGTTGTTTGAGTTATTACGTTATTACAATAAAATACCTGCTCTCCGGACCACTCTCGATGGAGTCCAGTTTCAATAATTTTTTTAAACGACCCGTCAGGCTTTTCATCTAAACGTCGTGTTATTTAAACCGAGTCGACGCGGTACGCGTATGATGAGTATGGGATTTAAAATTAATGGTGTTTTTGTACGCGGAAATTCAAAAAAAAATTGTCCCGAACCATCGACGTTGCGGGTTATACGAAACAATAATATCCGCTTGTTGTTCGTTAAACGATAATATTCATCCGAAAATCGCCGTTCGAAATTTCGTTTTACCATACGTTAGCACAACCGTTATCATCCGTGTGGATACGAATTTAAAAACATCCGATATTCGACACGCCTAATACCAAAGAACCGCGCCGAAGTTCACAGACCTCTCGCTAGAGGTGCTGAACACCCTGGCGTTTCTTCTGTACGAAAAGTCGTTAAAAAAATAAAAACGTCGTTGTAAATACAGTATTTTTTTTTTGTGCGCTCCGATTTTTAAAAAAACGTAAACCTTCGGCAACAGCGTTCGCATACAATCGATGGCGTATGTAAGTACATGACGTCGTACGCAGAGAGTAGACGAAATTTTTTCTTTTTTTTTAGGATCCCGTTCGTCTTAAAATCTAACCCGGAGGTTCTAAAAAATAAAAATTTATTTTAAATCGCGCACGATACACGTCTCGTAACACGTACCTAATAATACGTACACCGATCGTCGTAGATTATGGACGAAATCGCGTCCGGTTTACAATACGAATAAATCGGTCGATTTTCGGGCGAGGGCCGCGGATACGATACGCGACCGGCGGAAACGAATTACAAACGTCCGAAAACGATGTTTATAATATATTATAATCTATTGAATTACGCACAGTAAAATCGGTACGTCGATAATTTTCGAAAGCCATCGAAAAAAAATACCAACGTTCGTATGAAATAATAATACGGTAATATGATTGATCGTCGTATGGTGTGTTGTTTTTCCACGGTTTTCGGGCATCATATAAATTGATTGATATTTTTACGTACAGCGTGTTACTATCATACGGCCACAAAAAGCGCAACGCAGGATGACGTCTCGCCGTGCGCGTGTGTGTCCCCGCGGGAACAAACCGTTTTAGTAAATGTTTTCAAAACAGTGCTGTTTTCGGAAAACTGTCACTAATTCGGGTCGTGTTAAATTGATTTTTTTTTCTCTTTTCGGCAATTCATAAACACTACAAATCTTACACTACGAATACTGCGTGTACGAGTAGGACAAACAGTTTTGTTATAAAATCGTTTGTGTTGTATCGACAGTTAATTTTGCGAACATTTCTGAAAACAAATGACTCGTCGAATTGTATTTATATACTGGATATGATGGTCCGCAGAATAATTTGAAATATTATTGACCATTTAAACTTTCTTTTCACGGACGTAATTTGGACAGTCTTTGTGGAACGTAATAGTTGTTGTTGAACTTATCGTTCGGTTCGGTAAAAATGTCTTACACGTGAGCCAACATTTTTTTTTTTTTTTTATAATTAATTGATTTCCGTCGTAATTTTTCGCAATAAATAATTTAATCTTGATAAAATTAAAAACGATTCTTCGTGTTGCACTGTTATGCAAACGTTTTTCTCGTAATAACTAATATTGACTTCTGCAATATTTTTTCGCAACATTATAATTTTGATAAAAACGATCCTTCGTAATTGTCTTACGTTATTGGTTTTATAACACGAAGGTTACACTTCTAAAACATAAGCGGCCAACGGAACTTTTAGATTCGGTGGTCAGCAAAAGGTCGGCGACCGCTGCAGTGTGTATATATTACGGTGATTTTGGGTATGGACGTTTTGAAAAATCAGCGGTATAAAACGACTATTTCGAAATTAAAAATTACCGATGATTATTATAATAATTTTTCAAAAACAGATTTTTAGAGTATATAATATGATAGATGAAAAATACTTCCAGAGACTGAACACGCGGCGAGACATTCCGTATATACATATAGGGCGTTCCAAAACGGTTTAAAAAGCCAACCAATTTTTTTTGTTATCCGTGGGTCGGCTACATCGGGTGAGTGATTTTTACGTCGGGTCCTTGACCATTCACGCGATAAAGAAGAGTCGTTTTCAGTGTTTCGGAGGTGGTCGATAAATAAAAATAACCTCATCGTGGTTATCGACACCTCCGAAACACTCGAAACAACCTCGAAACCAAACGAAACAACTTCTCAATCGCAATGTCGCCAACCCGAAAATAAAAAAAATTGCCGGCTATTTAACACGACCTATCTTTTCGGAACACCCTATATTATTGGAATTATTACTATCGTTTTTCTACTAATAGTCGTGGAGCGTAAAAAAAAAAAAACGGTTCGGGAAGGGAAAGAACGGGGTTCGGTAAACGACGTTACCGTAATTATTTTTTTAAGTACCCCGGATATAAAATATAGAGGTATGTACCAGGTATGTACCGCGTTCCTTCTCTCTATATGTATAGCAGAGCTCGTTACGCATTGTGTTACGACGCGGTGCTGGACAATAGCCAAAAAAATCGCGCGTACACGCACTTGTCGCGCGAAACAAACAAAAAAAACGAAAAAATATTTTAAACAAACGAAAATAGTACAATAAATAATTATATATAACTTTACCGGAGGGACTTCACACCCCTCCGATAATTATAGTCTCGCGCCGGCATTATACGTATATATTCGTGCGGTGCGGCACAATGGCCCTAACTCGCGAAAGGGACAAAAAAAAAAAAGAATAGAAAAAAACCACCGCGGGAACAATTCGGATCTACGGTCGGGGGGGAAACTGTATGATATGCTAATTCGGGGGGGTTTTCTCGCGTTTTTACGTTTCATATTTTTTTTTTTCCCCGCGTTTTCACGGTCCATTTACGCACTATGCGACAGCACCGTGTATAATAATGTATTTATCGAAGGATTTATTTAATTTTTTTTTTCGTTTCTTCCGCGTCTCGTCGTGCGAAAACTAGGTACGTCGTCGTCGGCCGACAGGACCCGCGGAAACGTCGGTAAAAACGGCTGCAACCCGAATGGAACCCGAAACGAACGCGAACGCACCGCCGAAGCGCGTGTTCTTCGGCTATTCGCGCGGGAGCCCATGACGACGTGCGAGCTATACCTTAAGAAGAAGTATAGTCGGGATTTTTTAAACGAGTACCCGCTGTGTAGTGTTACGCGTTGTAAAGATCGAAATCGGTCGAAGAACTGCGAAATTCGTGCACACACACACAACGGTCTGTACGGCTGTGTCGTGCGAAAAACGGAAACTCGTCGAAAACCTCGTTTTCGGTATAAGTTTGTCGCCCGACGCGTCGTTTAATAGCTTTGCGGATTCCGGACATTTTTTAAAAGCCGACGATCGAACGGCGCGCGATCGACTCGTCGTAGGGCTACCGAAAAGTCGGCGTTAAAGCGCTCTGGGAACGAGTTTTATCGCGGTTTCGAAACGAGAAGAAAACCCCTTTTCTTCGCCGCACACGGAATCTTTAAGTGATTTTTCAAGGTTTCGCGTCGTACGAACGTAAACTGTACTTTCAGCGTTCCGAACGTTTCGAAAAATTCCGATCCGTGGACTTAATCTTCGGTGTACGGTTCCAGTTTCTGCTGCCACAACGCGAGTGTTGACAAAATCGGCGCGTCAGAGAAGTTTCGAATAAACTGTTTGTACACGTTTATAACGCGTTCGAGAGAAATCCGAGTACGGTGAACACTCGTCGTTTTTTTTTTCTTTTTTCCTACTGTAAGAAAACGCACGCGTTCACGAGAGAGCGGCTTTGTGAAAAGAGCCAAAACCCGTTTTCGTAGTATTGAATTACACGGAATATAAAGTTCCGAAAAAAAAAAAAAAAGGTACTAAAAGATGTTATTATTGCTATACGTGGCTGCGATAAACCGAAAACACTATTTGTACGAAATATTATTTTACGCGCCGGTACCTAGCAGTATCGTGACGTTATCAATTAGCGCGACGTGTTATTTCGTTGCTCCGTACGTTTACTTTCGAGTCTCGTGACGCGCGCAACCGTCATAAGAGTCCGTACGTATTACTCGTAAGTGTTTGCGAGAAAAACAAAAACATCATCGGTTGAAAAACAACTAACTAACTATATTTTTTCGACTGTTGTTTTTGTTTTTTTTCAAACGACGTCGTGATACGTTTGAAAAAAAAAAAATGATTTATTCGCGTTTCTGTCCGTTACGAATCGAGCGGCACGATAACAGTTTACGCTCGCTACATAATATCCGGCGAGCACGACGAAACGCTTTCCAACGTTCGTTTTCCATACAGCTGTTGTGCCGCGCGTGAACGATTTTTCGATTAAAAATAGTCGAAAAAAAAAAACAAATAACAAACGGCAAGGCTAAACGAACCCTGAGAATTCTCGGTCTGTCTAATCTTTTTATTTTGTATCCGAACACGCCTCTCAGGAGTGTGTTACATCGCATTATCAACGCGTTCGTCTCTCCGTAGGTCTGCGCGAAAAATCGTAATAATCGGTCCAGGCCGTCGTAAATGGACTGTTGGCTAAAAGCCCGGTCAAAAAAAAACGTTGGGTACAAACAGGTAATATTTTTTAATAACGGTGCGCACTGTGGGTCGGACGAGCCACTACGTGTCGAGAAAAGTCTCGGAAGAATTTCCATCCTTTTGAAAGAACCCGTCTGTATTGGCTCTGTTCCGTCGAAAAATGTTGAGGAAAAAGCTGTCGTGTATCGCGGTGGTGAACGGTTGGCTAAATACGTGTTAAATATAGGCGCCTAAATGGAGAATATTAAATTTTTACAAAGTGCGCGCCGAAAACGGTGAAACTACAAAGCGTACCGAAGAAACACACGACCGTGTTCCATCAGTTAGTGAGGTAATATAATATCACGCACGCTCTACGCGTATCCAATAGTGTCCGTCGTGATATTCTATTTCGTAATCACTTTAATAAAAAAAAAAAAAACATGTCATAACTAGTGGAAATTACTATACTCGTTTTCTACGTTTTTAGTTTTCCTGCATTAACATTCCGATATTTGATTCGTTTTCATCAGATTGTGAACCGTTGTGACTGGATCTATTTAAAAAAAAAAAACACAAATGGGAGGCGCTACTAAACCTTTCGAACTGAGAAGTATGACCAAATAAAAAAAAACCGTGCGTATTTCTTAACCGCTGACCGAATGTTATCATCGACGCAACATAAATACAAACAAAAAAAAAGGTACCACTACGAAAACAAAAACGACTTGTGTGAAAGTTAAAAACACGTAAAAGTAAAATACATTACGAAACGTGTCCAGCCGTTTTCCGCGAATTTTCAATACTTAAAAAGATTATCGCGAAAAACGCTTCTGCTCCTTCGCTTTAAAAAGATTTCAGCGTCTTGACGTTTGGTCGCACTCGGCCAGCAAAAGTGATGGACACGCGTTTGTCGGTCCGTTTTTGTTCTCTCGTCGAAAACCGACGAACGTTCGAACTATTATTATGAATATTTGTTACGGTTTATTCTTTGTGTGCCTTGATGGAATACGGCCGAAAGGAGGAAAACACCCTTCTGATCCGCGACTGGCCGTGACACGATACAAAACGTTTTTTTTTTTTCTATAGTTACGATTTTATCAGCGGACCTTACCCGTGAGTCGGACCGAATAAAAAGAAAAAAAAATGTATTTCAACACAATGGGTCTTACTGTTATTTAAACGCCGCAGTGTCACCACCGCATATTACGTTCGTTTTTTTTCACGTACCGTTTTTTAAACCGCGAAAGACGTTTCTCGTCATACGTTTTCACGACGCGTAAACGATGATACCGTAGTCAAAGACACGGCACGCCGCTGCGGAGATCATTAATAACGGACGACGCGCGGTCGTATATTTTCCGACAGAGTAAAACGGCCTACAAGCCGTACGTCGTAGTACAAAAAATAAATAAAAAATAATAATAACACGTCGTACACACTGCGTTATGTGCACTGTACAACGGGCACGCATAAAAAATAGTATGATATAAAAAATATCGCGCGAGACGACGGTCGCGAATCGGCAAACGACCGTTAACGGAAACGAGAAACGATTATTACAGCCGACGCGAACACTCGATTGTCATAATAAAAGGTGTAAAAAGTGATTTTTTTGACCGCGGAGATGCACAGAACGACAAGATCGAAACAAAAACGATGATAATCGTGACGTCTGTACGCGCGGGGTGGCGGCCGGCGGTGTTTATACGCGATGGAGAGCATTCATTGTGAACGTCTCATACCGAAATTCAGACGCAACGTATGCGTTTGCAGCGTTCGGCCGTGAACGCGAAAACCGACAAAAAGAATAACTGACAGGCATGTGATGGACACGCGGAATCGTTCGGCCGGCCCTGGGGCGCCGCTCAGACGTTGAAATAAAACAACAAATCGAAAATCCCCCGTCGCGTTCTTAACGCTCCCCCATCACACATACCTACAACGGCGGTTACACCTACCGTCGGAAAGGACTTTTGCGAAACCGCGGTCAAACGAACCGCCATGAACGTTTTTCACATCCGCTCTGCGCTCCTCTCGCCCGGGAAATCCTTTTTTGTCGCCTGAAAACAGGCGCGGAAACCCGAACGTACGTTTTAAGAGATACGAAAAAAGACCGCATTCGGAAAAACGAGTTTTCAGGTATAGAACGGAATGAAAAATCGAATTTTCAGAGAAACGCACTGTCCGTTTTTTTTTCAAACGTTTTTCAGTAACAAACACACGCACATTTCTTTTCAAACATTTAAATAAATTAACGTGTTAATAATATTTTGTTCGATAAATTACTATAAAAACGTGATAAACTGTATGTACTGTCTCAATCAATCGAATTAGAAACAGTAATTGTGAAACAATGGGGTTTTACCTGCAATATTATTCGAAAAAACGACTATTATCTATTAGACACATCGAGTTAGGTTGACATGGCACTTTGATCGTACGATTTCTCATAATGATCCGAACGTTGCCGAAAATCACCACACAACATCAACCGGAGCCGTCCCACCGCAGAGACTGTATATTTCACAGGTTGTATTTTTTCTTGTTGATTCAAAACAAAAAAAAAACTTCATAAAAAACGTTCGCTCAATTTTTATTTATTTGTTTTACTACCTAAGTAAAACATTTACGATTATGACATTTATTTTTTTTTTGCCATTTTAAGACACTCCTACCGACTTTTGCTGCACCTTTTCGGGCGACGGGAAGGTTTTCCTGGGAGTACGGTACAGGAGGATTCTTCGATCACCGCGTTCGATTTTTCGGGTTTTGTTTACGTTCGAGATTTCGGCAGCACCCCAGAGCTCAACGTGAGAACGCAGCCAACCACACTCGACACGTACACGAATTAAACATTTTCAGTCGTCTGCTAATTTTTGAATTTTCCATATCGTTTCGAGTACAGTCCGCTGAAATTGGTACGAGAATCTCACGGAAATTCAATTTGGTTTACAACACGTGAAATGACGCGAAAAAAATTGTTTTTTTTTTTTTAAAAATTTTACCCCGAACAACAACAACAATTTCATTAAGTATCGAGACCAGCTGCGAGACGGAGCCGTTTTTTCGCAACGTTTTCGCTTTTCTACCGACGACCCCTTCGCTCGGGGGCGCGCGGCCTTTGATCCGGGAACTTCTCTCCTGCAGGAACGTCTTTTAAGTACTTTTATACACATATATATATATTATTATGTACTTCCATTACGCGTCGCCTTTGTACGCTTTTGTGCGCGCAAAACACGTTTACGAGATAAAACGTTTATATATCCGCGTTCGAATCGCGCGTTTCTCCATCGCGCCCCTTCGTTTCGAATAAACGCGCCAGTTACTATATACTTGTCTTTTTTTATTTTTGTTCCGTACGTATCGTACAGTTTAACGTTATACAAACGATTATCACGATCATACAGGCTTTGTCGACTCTGAAGCGAATATTATACAACGCGAATCGCGGCAGCGTCGTCGAAAACGGATACACACGTGCGTAATCTCAATTCGTACCGCCGTCGCTTTTGTAACGACAACGATAATTATAACGATACGATAAATAAAGACGAATCGACAACACAGGTCTGCGACATAAAAATTGTTTAAAATTGAATAAGTGATTTTTATAGTATTTTCAACGCTAATTTCGGGAAAAATAGTGAAAAAATTCCATCACGTACAGTTATTCCACAAACTGCTTGTCTATTTTTAGCTTTTTTCGATATTTTTATACATAGTTCCGTACTCTAGTGAGTTTGAATTTTTGTTTTTAGGATCTTTATGAACTGTTATTAAGCCCATAGTACTTTTAATAAGTATAAAAAAAATACTTTAAGGTATTTTCAGTTACTTAGCTGTTTTTTTTTACTATACAAGTTGTATGTAAAATAAAGAGTTGATTAGGAGAAACCAGCATTATTTTCATGTCGGTACTTGTCCATTGCCTCCCCTCCCTCGCCATCCACTTACTGACTCACTGAGCATCTTTCATGTCAGTGCCTGTCTGCCACAGTGCCCATCCCCCTCCCCATCACCAAGCAGTGAGCTTCTGCTACCTGTTCTTCAGTTCACAGTATCTCTTCACTCTGTGCTGTTCACGTGCTGTGGTTACTAGTGATTTGAAGTAGTGATTGTGAGAGTAGTATTAAATGATATCTCGTGACACACGGATAGTTGTCAATAAAGTGTGAATCAAATAACTTTCAGTGATTTTTTATCGAACTACAAAGAACATAATTCAAGGCATCAGCCTAAACAGATTGTTTTCTTGTGGTGTGAAGTTGTTTTATGAAAAATGGCTACCAGAGGATGTATCAACTCACCAGATTGCTTCTGCTACATTTGTGGTAACTATACAGTTAAAAAGCAACAAAGAAACATTTCCGATTTTGTTGAAAAGGTATATTTTGCCTACTTTGGTATAAAGTTAGGTGATCGAGACAAGTCTTGGGCCCCACACAAAGTTTGTTCAGTGTGTGTTGAAGAACTAAGACAATGGTTTTAAGGTAAAAAGCAGTCATTTCGTTTTGGAATACCAATGGTTTGGAGGGAGCCAAAAAACCATAGTGATGACTGCTATTTTTGTTCTTGCAATGTTCAAGGTTTCAATTTGAAAAACAAAAAGGATATTTTTTACCCTAACATCAAATCAGCCATTCGCCCTGTTCCTCATGGACCTGAAGTACCAATACCCTCTCCTCCAGTTTCTTTGAATGGTATTTTAGATGACCACGAGCCATTGGCTCAGCTAGGTGAAAGTGAAGAAGACAGTGAGGGCTACGATCCTGGCACAACCGATCCCGTTCCATTCTCACAATCTGAACTGAATGATTTAGTTAGAGACCTAGGTCTTCCTAAAGACTCGGCAGAACTTTTAGGGTCTAGATTAAAAGATAAAAATATGTTGGCTGCGATAACATGATAGAGGACTACTGCTGGATGCTAAAACGAGATGACCCTCAACGAGTACACAGCCGGAAAAGCAATAAAAGAAGCTTCGACGGAAAGCAAAAGCGTTACTATAAGGACTTATGAGCTTAAAGAGAAATGTAAGTGTAAACAGATATGTAGTTTTTAACATGTATTATACATGAAATAAAATCCTTTAACTTAAGAAAAAATTTGAAAAATTGGTAAAATTTTGTTATTATACCAAAAAGTAATTCCTTTTTTGTGAGAAAACCTTACGCGATAGAAAAAAATGGATTGCATTTTTGAAATCAGCGCTGAAAAATACATAAAAATCAGTTATCAAATTCCAAACAATTTAAAAAAATATTTTTTTTGTAAACCTGTGCAATCGGGGAAAGAAAAAAAATTGCGCAAGTCTCGTTTGCACGTTTTATTTTTTTAGTTTTAGAGGAAAGTAGCACAAAGCGGGTCACCCGAGACACGGTAAATTTCCGTTTTAGATGTTTTGGTCAACAGACTTCCGGAAAGCGTACTCTGACTCGTCAGAAATAATGATTGTTTGCAATGAAATTAATATTTTAGCTTATGTTGTACAACCATATGATATAGGTAATCTATGGTAACAGTTTCTTAAATGCACAATACGAATCCGGCCATTTTGACCATCCCCGGTGGTGGATTGTGTCATGCCACGTAAATTCACAGATAAGTGTATAAAGAAACAGTTTTTTTTTTAGATAATCGTACAATACAACGGTATCCGTGGTTATTGGTTATCGTTATATATATATATCGTTTCGCAACGAATAAATTCGACAAAAGTTGTCGTATTCTAAGGTAGCTACTCTAAACAAAATACGACAACAATTGAGCGGGTAAAATATTTAACGAAAATGTGTACACGAAGAACATTACCCTATTGCGGTCGGCCAGAAAATTAATATTTTGTTACTGTTCATCAACGGCTAATTATAAGAGATACGCGCAGTCCTTAGATGTTCATATGTTTTCGGTACAAACGCGTACATGTATTTTATTTTTGTAATAACGTAAAGAAAACAAATTTCAATTCTGCAAAACGAAAATCGCGTGCGTAGGTATAGTATTGCTTGAGTCTAAAAATCTAATCTTAAAACGTCGATCGGTGTATTGTTGTTTATACAGCAATCGTTACACGGCTTTTTCGTAACGCGGTCTATTTTCAGATACTCCGGAAAAACGATTGCCGAAAATAGTTTAAAATGTTCTTACGTTGTTACGCGCGCTCGACACGCGAATCCGATGGCGGACGAAAGAAGGAAAATCGCAAAAAAATATGCAAATAAGTTTCTTTGTGCTGCAGTGAACACACACGTGGTATAAACGCCAAAACATAATTTAAATTTTTTTAATTTATACGTAATACGCGTATTTGAAATAAACAACAGAAACGCGCGTAAAATTTATGTAAACTATACGGAAACGAAAAAACGGTTAAAAATTAATTGCGTGTTTGTATGATAATTATTTATTATGATAATATTTTATAGTGCGCGTGCTGCAGCGGTGAGTCAACATTAATATTG
Source organism: Hormaphis cornu (assembly GCA_017140985.1). Taxonomy (NCBI): domain Eukaryota; kingdom Metazoa; phylum Arthropoda; class Insecta; order Hemiptera; family Hormaphididae; genus Hormaphis; species Hormaphis cornu. Next base: position 33,664,996 of record CM029359.1, read on the forward strand.
TTTTCGTAGTTAATTGTTCCGTTGTCGAACAAATAAAAGTCGGTTTGAGAATATTATGGTTTTAGCTGACGACGTTGGCAAAAACGAATGAACAGAAAATGAAATAGGACATAAAGATACATAGGCACCTACTTCATGTACACAACTTTTTAAACTCGATTATACCGGCTTAATTACGATTCCAGTTTACTCGAAATTAAGGTGTAATATCTTAATTCGACTTATAGTGAAAAGAAAAAAAGAGCTGTTTGAATGGGACTGAGTATGAATAGTTATAGAGATTTACAGAAAAAAAGAATCCGCCACACCTACCCCCAAATATAAAAAAATGTAAACCGTACAAAAAAGAATTACACAATTGAGTGTTGTTATTGCGGCACTTCAACAAATGAGCATAAAATAGTTTTCAAAAGGTTTAAACAAATAGTAACCGTAAAAAAAAAAAAATCCGCTAATATAAAAAGTTCATAATATCATGCCCGTGGCGTAACTAACGCTGGTAACCGATGTGAGGGTGGAAAAGATCCACATCGAAATTACAAACTATTTTTGGAATGGATGTTGAAAGTTGAAAACAATTTTTAAACATTGAGCGCCTACGTAAATATCATATTGATCCGCGTACTTCCTTGTTGCGAAACACCGTTTGACCACCAAAGTAAAGCGATCATCGATTCTTACTACCTAGGAGCCAGCCGATTGTTGTTTTGGGTAATATCTCGTTTTCTTGACATTTCATTCCGACGTCGCGTAGTTCCGTTTTGACCAGAATTTCGTGTTACAGAATGTAATATTAATTTTATGTCCAGAAATCACTCGGCTATAATTTTATGCTACGTCGCAGCAGACGACGAATTTTATTTTCATATCATAATTTTAACAAACGTCATTTTTCAACTAACGTATATATTCATTTTTTTCTTATTTTCAAAACGATCATTGGTTACATCCAGTATTGTTGTTTTATGGTACTTATTTATAATAATGACGTTAAGCTTCTTTCGATACAGTTTAATATTGTATACCTACTTACGACTTACGAGACGTTTGTGAATATATTCGTTTGTGCACTATCGCAATATTTAAATACGTTTCTCGACGTCGAAACGTGTTGCTAAATTAACTCGATAAACGTTTGAAAAAGTTTCGTGGGTACGTTTATTACCGACTTATAATATCGTCCGGTCGCACCATTCGGTGGATTTGCATAATATGATCGATAAACAACACGGATCGAATTAATGTGAAATGTGTGTACACACCCATAGTAAATACGACCATCACACTACGGTTGATACAATAGGCGTACGTTTTAATAAAAAAAACACGTTCGAATCGAATATTATACGTTTTATTTCTTTTTTTTGGTTTTTTTTAATCCCAGGCAACAACAACAATAATAATCGCTTATGGATGCCCGGTAACGCCAGTTAACAAACTGCGTAATAATGACATTCTCGTGTTATTTAGACACTTCGAATCTAGTATTATTTATGTAAAAATAATATAAAATAATAATTTACAATAATATGTATATATTATCGATACAAACCTTTTTTATACGCGGCTGTTTAATTTTGCAATCGGTGTAAATAATTTTGAACATCGTGAATAGCGATTTTTATTATATTTTTTTTTTTCTACTTCGGTTGTAGTCAAACTTCTATAATTCATACGTTTAAATTGAAAACCGTGATTTCCGTTACCTACGCGAAAAACGTTTTCAAAGTTCTATGGCTACGTACATAATATTATAGTTGGTCCGGAATCGATCAACAAATTTTTAAATTTCTACCAACAATGACGCTGGAGTTTAGAGTTTCTTCAAGAAAAAATGGCGAAAATTGTTGAATTTTTTTTTTTAAACGTTGCCGTAAATTTAAAAACATAATTCGGTTAATTTCTTGTCCACGACTTTTGAACAGGTGGTAAATTAAAAAAAAAAAAAAAACGCATTACCATCTCATGCGATATCTGCATCGAACGGTATCTGCACCATGTGTGGGATAAAAAAAAAAAAAAATCAATCATTTTGTTCAAACCAATAAATAGTATATAGTATTATAAATATATGTTGTTTGCTATCACTTGGAATCGAAGAACGAGGTAACATAACGTTCACTATTTTCAAAGATCATAACGGCGTTGAACTGTTTTAAAACATGTACTTTTCGCGTTTTAGGACCTTATAAATTGTATAATATAGAAACTAGTTTCACTAACATCGTACTAAAAATGTACAGTAGGTTAGGTGATTTCGTTGCACGTACACATAATTACTTTTACATGGTTTAACTAAACAATACAATTTTAAAAATTATACTTAGACAAGGAACATTGATGGGATTCATTCGGTTAATATTTTCAAACTAATAGGATTACCTATAGTAAATGAAGTTAAAAATTTTATTTTAGTCTTATAATATTAGGACTGTTATTATTTTTTTTTTTCCATAATAATAATAATGAATAACACGGTGTATTCCCAAAAAGTGACTGCGTCATATAAAAACTCTCGTGTGACTAACTACTTATGTAATTGAACTGTGACTGTAGCGCGTTATGACGACGTGCCGTCGAAAAAAATTTGCAAACAAACTGACGAGTAGGTTTAGTCAGCGGTCAATTTTTAAACATGAGACTACTCGTAACATTTATTACCGATACATTTAAATTTAAAATTTAAATTATCATAGCGTTCGTGCGAAGAACACATTTCGTTAATTTTCACTGCAGTATAGCGCGATCGTCGTTGTTGACCATATCAATATATTATTATTATTTTTAAATAAAACCGCGATCGCAAAATACGTAAAATAACAGTCATGATGAAAAAAACCAAAAAAAAAAAAACAATTTTAGTTTAAAAGTGACACACTACATAGTTTTCTAGTCAAAAAGTTTGTATTCGACAAACAAACGAAATATGTAAAATCAAATAGAATGTAAAATACAAATTCGAACGTACCGTGCAGCGTAAATATAGAAGCACTGTACAATTATTTCATCAAGTGTGAAATAGACGCAAAACACACAGTACGAAATTTCATGATTCTTCCGACGAGAATACGCACAATAGTAATAATATCGGAGAAATCAAAAATGTTTTTAATTATTTACACTCGTAAACGCGGTGTTGACATAAAATTATTGATACGAAGTATACATATTATATAGGTACATTTGATGCTATTTATTTCAAGTATAAATTATGTTAGAGCTGCACTGTCAAACGTGAAAAAAAAAAAATTTTCTAATTATGGCGGCGTGTCCTTATTTAGTGAAATGGTACAAGTCGGCAACAATATTATTGTCGACCGGTTGTAAAAATTCTGTTCGTCAATGAACCGGATAATCGACCTACGGTTTCTCTAGTTAATAAGTTACAATATAATTGAATTCCTATTCGGTGTTTTTAACAGGAAACGATGTTTAATGATTCGTCTTTTCTATTATACTATAGAAACTCGACTGTTTTTACAGATCGTTACCTAAACGCGGTTAGTGCCAGAAGTGCAGAGTTGTTGTACATAACGTAAAATAAAATAACATTAAATTTTCAACGCGTATAGCAGTATGTAAATGCGTATAATATTTATTTTCTCCTCGTCTAGACGATACCGCTGATCGCTGTGGCGATCGTTATCCAAAAAATTCATTGGAAAAAACTGTATCTATTCTGTTCTATTCACTGTGCCCATTAAAATGCTGGACCGTTCCGGCGGCATCGAAACTGCCTTAGTCGAGTGATTACGACCCAGAACGTCATTCGCATCACTATAATGAATAGTGTGGATGCCGCTAAAATGGAGACGTTTATTTTGTGTTTTATACAATTATTTTAAGAGTAAAAAATTTCGCTCGTATAAATTAAAAGTATCGAATAAAAAACGAGCGGCCAAGTTCAGTTTAAAAGTCGGATAGAATTCAAATCGGTTTTCATAATCGTAAGACCACAGTGGTTGGCAAGAGACTCTTCTAATTGATTCGACTATGTTTTTTTGCGATAGACGGGGGGAAAAAATCGAGGTCCCCTTTAATTGAAATTAATAATTTACGTTTTTGATCCCCGACGTGGTACGGAAATGCCAATCAGCTGTCCCACTGTAATAAAGTCAAGAACCATTTTACTACTGAACGTTTATTTTTAATTTTTAGAAATGCGATATCACTCGCGCGATGCTTGTAGCGGATATCAAAGGCGGGGTCAAAAAGTCAAAGCTAAAAAGTAAATCTTTTTTTATGTCTTTGACGTATTCGATTGAAAATATTATCGCATCAATTCAACAACAAAATATATAAATATTATAATATAATAGTATATATATTATAGTATACTATATATACTACAGACTAGGCGTTTCGCGACTTGTGAACACTGTGGTAAAAAAAAAAATTAACTTTTAACCGAGTCAAGTTTGTTTCATCTTTTCGCTAATTCGCCTATCGGCGGCAGTCATTCCGTTTTTTTTCCGTTGTCAACGTTGAACATCGAAGGCGATGATGTAGTAATTGAACCAACTCGACTTCTCGCTGTTGATTTTTCTCGCTACCTACCTAACTCGCGCCTGACATTGACGAATACGCGCTTCGTGTGCTGCAGCGGTCGACCGCGCGTTAGTGGGCAAAAACGCGAGCTTGTTATATTAAAATATTTTAACGTACGACGATGATTTATCGTGTTCTCTATAACTAAGTTTTTTTTTTTTCTCTCGTATCGCGATTTATACTTTTGGAAACAAAAAAGACCCCACCGGGACGGACCGTCGCCACGGGGTGTAACTCGCATTTATCGTTGTCCCTCGTAACGCGTATCATAACGTGCGCGCGCCGGCTGGATTTTGGAATTTTCACCTGTGCGATCTCTGGCGTTTCGAGAAAATAAATAAATAAATACAATCGAGGCGCCAAGAAGAAGAGCGTTGCGATAACGACAGTCCATCGCGTCTGCTGTTCGTCGGCTATAAGTTTTACCAAAAACATATTTTACCACGCTGTTGACACTCACGAGTTCGAACGGGTTGGAAAAAAAACAGAGCAGAATCGCGTTGTTTATTAGAAAAAAAAACGCGTATTTATAACGCCCCAATCGGTCGACTACAGTGTATTGGTCAAGTAGGTATAAAATGATTTTAAACATTCGTACGTTGACGGATTTTAAAAATTCGTCTCGCGTAAAATTTATCCGTGCTGTTGTCGCGTCGGTTTCCGCCGTGCGTTTGCCGCGGTGAATCGCCGCACAGTTATCCCGACTATGGTCATAATACATTTGCGAATCCTGTTCCGCCGTTGCCTTTTGAATCGCGCTGAAGTCTACTCTGATTCGTCGAAACGACGATTTCAATCATACTTGACGAACTGGACGTCAGGAGGCCAAGGCTCGTGTGTAAGAAGGGTGTTGTCGTTGTTGTTCGGATTGATATTCGTTCGGGTCAACGCGTCATATGTCTTTGTTTCCGATCGACGTGCGCGCCAGAACCGTTTCGGGAGTTATAGGTTTGAAGTCGTCACGAACAAGACTCAAAGCGGGCAAAATCGTTTTTCCAACACGAATCAAGGATAAGTAAGTCTTGTACAGTCGAATGGCGATGTATACAGCTGACGATAGCGGGCGAAATAAGTCAACAACCGATACTTAACGCGTTCGACCGCGAGAAACGTCGAGATTATTAAACAGGCAAAAGTACTATAACGGAAACGCGTAATCGTTACATTCGAATATTATTGTAGGGTGTTCCGGATCGTTATTACTTTAAAAAAAAAAGTTATTTTGAACAAAAAAATTCGTATCGACCTGCAGACCTGCATACTCTCCGCCGATGGAATATCACATCTGCCACTGTGGTTGCTACACTCGCTCACGCGTCTCCAGTTCTGCACCGACGACGACACGACGTCTTCTTTGAGTTTTTCGACTGACCCCACGCGTTTCTTGACGAAACACCCTTTTTTTACAGAGCCTCGTGTCGTTGAATGTATGACGCCGTCGTACGGGTACAGACGACCGCGGCGGTTATGTCATACGACTGGTATAATCGTACAATAATTGTCACTGTACGGCCGCGGGGTTTTTGACGGATCGGTTCACGGTGTTCGTGTGAAAAATCGATTTTCGGTGATACGAAAGAAAAAAAAGACCTCAACCCGGTAGCCGCCGCGTACCGGCCACGTCGGAAAACGAAAAAAAAGCGGGTCCGAATTCGAGACTCTGGGGCCGGATGATTTATTTACGATCTGCGTTCGAAAGGTGCGCGCGTACGAGGATCTTTGTGTACGTCGTACGATAAACGTGCCGTGACGGATCACCTCTTTGACGCACACGCGCGTGCGTAACGGCCGCCGACGGGCTTTTTTTTCTCTCTCTCTGCCATCGCGGCACAAAACCGTCCGACGGACTCTTCCCGCGGTCACGTGGCTACGGTACGCGGCACCTATAGTCAGTGCTTGACTTGGGAAAAAAATAGAAGTGGGACGCGGTTAAATAGAGTATCAATTTCGTAATAATGTGCCTATACATCATCATTATAAGTACCAAATTAGAAGGGGTACGCTAAAAAATTTTTAAAAATGAAGGAGGACTCCGTCCCTCCGCGTCCCCCCCCCCCCAAATCAAGCACTGCCTATAGTAGTGACGCGCACGGACAACACACACTCGCGCAGCACTACCGGCGGCAACGTGCGCGTAGACTATAAGGGCGACCAGACCTGTCCCGTCGTCCCGAAAAACTTCAAACGGGACGCTTTTTGTCCCGTTTTTAGAAGATGATCGCGTTTTAATGCCGTTATTTCCGTATGACTATATGTACGTTTTATGAAACAAATATAAAACAGTATATTTAAAATTTGAGACCGCGAAAGTTATATAAATGACGGATAACGGTTTTCGTGGAACGTTGAAAATGGTTCAAAAAAAGGCACAGAAAACTGGCGAGATGTGTTTGAGACGCTCGAAAACATTGAAATTTCTTTCTTCTCAACTGAACAGTCGTTCTTGGAAAAAACGCACGTGGAGAAAGAACATTTTCAACAACAAATGTATTGTGGACGGATGAAAATAACCGTTTTAATGTCGTTAGATCGATAATTATTTCAAAACAGTGCTTTAAAAGCTTCGCGATTTCATGAATTTCTTTCGGAGCACCCGAAATCGTTAAAAATTCAACGAGTTTTTCAGAAGAGTACGGAAACAAGAGTGGGAGAAGAAAAATCGAATTCACGAACACGGCTGTGATGGTGTAATTTTCCTGATTATTGTTAAAAAACAAAAAAATGTATCGTTTAATACTACATCAGTGTTAAAAAGTAAATTTTTCTAAATGTTCAAAAAACAATAATAGTTTTGAAACGTTGTTCGACGAATAATAAAAAGAAGATATTCCTAAACGTTTATCAAACACTTTAGTTATTTAGGAGTTAGTTTACTCGAAAAGGGGGTAAAGTAGTATTGGACTCTATAGTCGCGTGAGTGTAAACGGATGAAGGGGGTTGGGTGAGTGTCCCGTTTTTTTTATTTTCTCAACACGGTGGTCACCCATAGTAGCGAATATACATACGGGGTCTCTGATGCGATAGGTTCAACGCTATTATCTGCTAGCTCGGTTACGTTATTCTCCAGTCGGCAGGTAAAAATGAAATTCGGTGAAAGAAAATTTTGACACACCGAGTTGGTATTCTTCAATATTCGTCGTGCGCCTTCATATTAAACGTGTCCCGCTATTTTTCTTATCTGCTGGGGTAGAACACCCGGGCCGCGATCAAACTACCGGACGTATTACCGGCATAGGCAGCGTTATCCGCGATCAACGTGAGTTTGTCTACCGTACGTTCGATAACTGAAGACGAAAATTTGAAACTGTCCTCTGTCTACCTGTCTCGGGAACAGATCTGTGCTGTTGCAGAGAACCGACGACAGTCGCTCCTGGAAACGAATATTTTCTATCACTCATTTCCAGGCCCGTTCGCATCGCATCATAACTCGTCTCTAACTCGCGCGACAACATAATGATTTTTAACCGCGGCGGATGCACCGCGGGCCGCGCCAACTGCTCTAAACAAACACTCGACGAGCGAGGCGCGTTCTCCGTATAATACGTTTTATTGTACTGGAAAAAATATACGGGATTCGTTGTATTATTGTTGTTATTTTCGTTTTATACATTGTTGTCGTAACGACCGTCGAACGTACAATAATAATGCTGGCCGCAGTATGTTACCCGTATAATACCTACACACACACGCATTCCGTGTCGAATTTTTTTTTTACACACACCTCGAGAACAATAATGTTATTATTGTAACACAATAACGCGACGGTGTTTTGAGCGCGCCCGTGAGAAGAGAAAAAAATTTCCGAAACGCACATGTTACACCGCACGAAAAGCTCTCCGTTTAATAATTGGTCGGCTAATTATTTTTCGTTCGCGATAACGCGGCGTTTCTCGGTCTCGTTGTAATTACTTCGTTTGGACATACACACGAAGGTATCGCGAATTTCGAGCTGTCGATCGGCCGAAGCGAACGGCGAAATATTTTTCGAGGGATTTCGCGGTCGTGCGAACCGAAACAAAAAAGTGTAGACCTCCCCGGATGGTTCGTCTAGAAAATTTGTTTTCGTCCAAAAGTATAACGACTTTTTAGATCAAGCGGGTCAGATATGAATTTTTTCGCTGTAAGATGATAGAAATTCGGAATACACGTAGGATTTTTTTTTATACACCGCTCTTTAAAGTTTTTGCAAAAGAACGACGACGTCATACACCTTGTAATTATACGATTGATTTTTAAAATTATTTCGAAGTTATTTTTATGTGAAAACAACAAAAAAATATTCCAAAAGATGATCTTTGGGGTTGCTTAAAATTTGTAAGAGTTCACTGGAAAAACAGAAAAAGTGGCGTGGGCGAAATAAACACTAATCGCGTCGGGGATGATCCGTGGAGACGTTTTTGCACAAAGTTCGCTTGATTGGCTAAAATTGACAAACTCAACGTATCCGGCAATGTACGACAAGAACGACTGCGCGTTAACGCGGTGTAACGAATCTCGTGATTATTGTTATCGCTTCAAAAGCGTAATAACAATATTGTTTTCGATTGTAGAAGTCACGGCTGATCCAACCGGTCGATTGTGTTTTTGTTTTTTTCAAATATACAACTCGTTAATTAGTTCATGAGAACAAAACAAAGCGATCCCCAACGATAGATAGCGTTATTATGAGTATAGTGTGCTGCGTATAACGTCTGGCACGAGTTGGACACGAAAAAAGAAACGTACAGTCAAAATCGTATAACATACGGCAGTTTTTTTTTGTTATGCGTATTTTATAACATGGTATACTGGATGGGAGCTCAAAAAACAACTATAAACCAAAAATAAAAACTTTTGATGCCACGTACCGTGCTTGAAAATAGTTGGGGGACGCGATTAAAAAAAATGAAATTTGTATATTGACGTGCACGTATAATATACTTTACCAAATTACCAGAGGTACGCTAAAATATTTTTTTAAAATAAGGTCTTCCAACGTGCACGTCCCCCAAATCAAGCACCGCATCATCTTTTATTGATGAAAATGTCAATGCAAATCCTAAGATTATCAAGAAATAAACAATCGGTCGAGCACACGTAAAACAAACAAAATATATTTTTTTTTTTTTGTCGAACAAACAGAAAAGGTTTATTTTGTACTACAAGTCAATAATGCGTTTATTTTTTATTTCTTCACGTCGCTCCGCAGTCTTTCGACTGGTATTGCCCTCCTACTACGATCCTCCATTCTTTTCCTTTTTACATATTTTATACCCGATTCGCCACACCCCTGTGATTTGTTCGTCTCTTCAAGTTTTCCCGGGATAATTCCTTCTAGGACTACTCGTAGAAGACTATTATGTCTCAAAGTATGTCTTATATACAGTCAACGTAATCTTCTCACTTTGACGGTAGGTATTATGGTTCATTTTTTCGTTCATTTGTTTGAGTAAATTAATCGTTATACCCTATCTACCCAGTTAATCTTTTGAACACCTCGGTATAGCACCACTAATGCTTCTATCGATTCTTTTTCATTTTTGTCGTACGTCTCCGCTGAGTGTAATACGCTACTGACCATACATTATCCTTGTATTCGTTTTTAATATACTCATTATTGAACACAATAGACGTATTATTATCATTGCGTTACCAAAATAAATTCCCAAATTTAATTTTACTCGTGGTCGAAAACTAAAACCTACAAACGCTCTTTGCGTATAATGTTTAAATACTTGACATTTTCGTCTCGCGTTTTATCAACAGTTATTGTGATCAAGACGATGAATATTCTACTCAATTTAGACGTATATAGTTCGGCTACGCGATCTTTTTTTCCAATAATTCGTGTGAATAATCGACTTTTGTTTACGTCTTAAAGTTTTCAGTTGTCGGCTACGGTCTCCGGGGTGAATTATAATATCCTTACAGCCGCTTTTTCCCGATATTATTCGTTATTATTATTTTTATCGTCATTTTTTTTTTTTCTTTTTATTATTATTGGGCAGCAGCAGCAGCAGCAGCAGCTGCGTACCTATAAATAATATACGAGCTCGGAGTGTGTAATGGCTCGGAGAATATTTCCGTTTTCTTTTGTCCACGCGTATGTTACGCACGATAGCCGCGCGATACAATAAAAATAATACGAGTTCGTAATGTATAATGTAGGATTTATCATTACGTTATTTTTTTAAATTTTTTTTTGTGAAACGTACCGCTACGTACACGCTGTTCTACGAGTTAAAATCGTTTTATAATCGACTCATCCACTTAGTATTTTGTGTCGTTTAGGAGCACAATAATATACGTTATAAATTATAAAAACGCGATGGTTTTCGCTCGTTTCTCAACGCGTACGAGTGGTTACGTTTACGTCGACGATTAAAATCGCGTGCCACGAACTCGAAGACGTTTATTTTTTTGCATCGAAATCGAATTATTCGAATAATATAAAAATTACTCGAAACCCTGTTGTCAATCGGGGTAATCGTAAAATTGTTTTATAATACTATTTATACGCGGACTCCGGTAAAAACCGAGGACAGTATGACAAATAAAACAGGGACATTTCTTCGAACAAAAGAGTTTATATTATAAAATGGAATGAGTGTAAAAATTATGAAATTTACATGATCAATATAATGGCGCATACTTAGGTACTTTAATATTTAAAAAGAAAATCCCAATAATTACTAATCCGATTACTGACTTAAACATTAGAAAGTGATAAAATTTCCTTTCATATTCGTATGGTTATTTGTATACTATACGGTAAAATAACGTTTCAGTAAAACCGAAAAGTGTCAACGAGGCTGTATTATAAATTGTAAATTATCACGTTCATAATAGTTAATATTTTCAATTTGAATTACTGTACTTAAGCATATTGAGTATAAAAATGATGACTCGTGTTTACATAACGTGTTGAAATAATTAATAATGTAATATTGCAATATCAATACACAATTGGTTTCCACACAAGTAATATCATTTTACAACGGGTTATCGGAAAGTTTTAACTTCAAGAACAAGTCGTACAAACATTGTTCTGTAAAAATTTATAACCGTCAATGGTTTTATCAAACAAAAAGCTAAATTTATGACTATAAAACTACAGCGTGTGTAATATATTATGTAAGTTCTAATGGGTGAACTTTTCGATTTTTTTTTTTTGTAATTTTCGTTCGATAAAAATTTAATTTAAAACGTTTTGAAAATTTAGTACAAGGTTCCGAAAATGTAAATCCATACCTATATATGCTACTAAAAAAATCTGTGGTCTCAATTTTTATACTTTGTTGTTTTGTGTGTAGTTGAAGGGCGAAAGTTTTCGAAGATACCTGTGATTTATTTTTGGGAGGATTCGTTACTCACACAAATTTCTCGTTTAAGATTTGAATATATTATGTATCACAAAATCTTCTATCTGAATAAAGACGATTCAAAAAATCCGACTAGTTAACTCTGAAAGCGTATGAAAAAAGTATTGAAAAACGGTGTTATTTTGATAGATAACTGCAACGTACTGCGGTATTGGAACTAAAGACGTACTACAAACTCCTCAAAAAAAAAAAACGGTTTAAACGGTTTTCACACGTTATTTAAACTAAACTAAACTTTGTGATCGATACATTTCGTTATTTGAGTCGCCGTGTTCACGTACTCAGAATCGTTGTTTTTGATAAAACGACGTATAAACTTTCCAATACCAGTGTACCTACTATACCCACGTGACGTATAGAGTGATTCCGGCTTTTTTTTTCATCGCCCGTATACCTACGAGGTTTTTTTTTTATATAATCGTCGTACGCACCGGCCATAATAATTATCGTCGCGTTCCATCTCCGTTTTGTATGCATACACAAACGAACTGTTGTAATTTTATTACGTTCGTCCGCTTGACGTGCTGTTGCCGGTGTACCTGCAGCGTGTAGCACGCAATTATTATTCCGAAAGGATTTTCATAAAAATTCGAGTACATCTTCAAAACGAAACAATAATAACTATGTGTGTATACGACTACTATATCGTCCGAATCGTCAAAACTCGTAACACTATTATTATTATTACACAACAGGACGAGGAACGGGCGTTGTAACAAACATAACTACCCCCGGCTCCGATCACGCGGACGGTATCTACGTAAATTTTTATTTCGTTCGACGACGAGAGACACCTGCAGTTTAATGTGTGTGTTTTACACGAAAAAAGAAAGAAAATAGTGAATTTCCGTGTGTTACACCTACCGCACCGAACAACGATATAACAGTAATTATTATTGTAAAATGCGTACCCATAACGCATATACGATAAAAATTCGAACGGGCGCGTCCTCGTTTCCCGCGAGCCGCCGAGCTGGAGACACTCGTAGCGTCGGTCAAAAACAAACGTAAAAAACGTCGTGTTAATAAAACAAAATAAAAAAACCTTTTAACGTGCCCTAGAATCTCGTTTACATCGTCCGTATAGACCACACACCCCCCGGAAGAGCGTTTATCCGTCGACAGTTGTTCGGTGTGAATGTCATCTGTGATTATACGATATTGACTTGAATTTTGCCCGGACAAGCTGAATGGTAAAATATATTTCAAACAAGTTCCCGCCGTTTCTCAGCCGAGCGTACATCGTTTTTACTGAAGCTTTTAGTGTTGATTTTTTTTTTCAAGTAAAACACGTGGTTTTCTGTTCTCGTGACACGAAAATCGTACGCGACAAGATATTTTCCAACACGCGGATTTTCGTGATCGACAGTTTTCTGCCGACGTTAATCCATAAAATTATTTTTTCGATCGATTTTGTTTTGGACTCTTCCGTACAGCAAACAAAGTTCGTACACACTAAAACGGGAAAATCACAAACGTTCCACCCACGTCGTGCAGCAAATCAGTCGAAGTTTGTGTACGAACATGTGTATTATATTTTTATTTTACGTTTGTACAATGACGCTTTTTTGTTTTCTTCTTCTTCTCCGTTTTTTATTCGCCTTAAGGAGAATTTAACGAGTTTACTTTGAAACTCGTTCGTTTACAGCGCTCCGCAAAACCTCTAGTTTTTATGTTCAAGAACTCTGACACAAAGATTCTAAAAACACGAGACGGCAGCTTTACGCGTGCGGTTAAAAAAATGTAGAAAACTGGTGCAAACGATTTTCGGTCGGTTTCACGTTGTTGTTTTGTCGTTAGATTCGTCGTCCCGGGCGGCGGCCGCGTATTTCTCACGGGCGGACGGGGGGATGGATAGATAATTACGGGGGACGTGATTTTTGTGCCACGTCGATTCGGATTTTTTTCGCGACGTCACAGAATAAAGATCGGAGGAGAAACTCATACGTAACGCTAAAACAGGAGAAATTCGACGAAAGCAGTTTTCGATTGTTAAATTTACCAGCACGCGTATGATAAGGCTCGCTCAGGGTCGCATTTTCGAAGACGTCGTCTACACGACCTCTGCGCTGGTGACCCGTCGCTACTCCGTCAGACCATACCCGCGCGCGTCCCGGAGTGATCGGATGGAGTTTTTAAACATGTTTTTCTTTTTTTTCCCCGTCATCTTCGTCATCTTCCTTTTTTTTTTCGTTTTCGTCCGGCAGTACACCTTCCGCCACGTATGCACGTAAATCACCGACTCCTGCTGCGGCTCTCCGCGTTTGCCGGCTCCGTCTGTACAACGCTCCTCGTCGTCGTTCGAGCACTTTTCCCCGTTCGGACCGTGTGCGAGAGGAGTTTTCCCCGTCCGCGCGAAACGGGCGAAAACGCATTAGTACGAAGCGTTGAAAAACTCGTGAAAAACTCGTGCAATCAATCCATCTATACGCACACGCGAGTAAAGAGGGCGTAATAAATTAGTACCTATGTTATATAGGCGGAACCCCTAGGACCGTTGGAGCGGTGACCGAATCGGCGCGGGTTGTCGCCGGAAACCGAATGTCGCGGAAACGCGATTCTCACGTCGAGAGTTTTGGCTAGATTTGAAGAAGAAGAATTTAAAAAAATAGTACTAGTTTTGAAGATTCGTGTCGAAAAACAACGACGCGTTTCGCTGCTACACCCGGTCCAAGATGAGTCTGGAAAATCGTGCGGATTGTCAGTGCGAGACGGCTGGAAAACCCAATACCGGAATGCGTCTCAGCGCGTTCGCGTCCGGTCGTCGTCGCGAATCGAACGGACGACAGCCGTTCTACTGCAGAAGCTCGTTGTTCCGCGGACCATGCGTGGGTGGATGATAGGGTAAATTAACGTACGGAAAGGGCCCGATGAAAATAAAAAAAAATGAAATTTTTTACGTTTTTACTTTTTTGTATTTATAAATGTGATCATCGATCAGCATTATACAATATAGTCAAACGTTTAGATCCTGTATCTATAAATCTACATTTTACACAACACGTTAAAGTTACAATAATAAGTCAGAATTTACAAATTACCAACAATTAATACTATTCAACATCGAAGCACTTTTTTTTAAGGAGATCGCTCTTTGTTGAAATTGTATTTATCGTATCATTATTACCGAGATCCATTAGAACGTCTTTTTCCATACTCGTTCATTCGTGGTGTTTCAAGATTCTGTTGACTTAAAGTACTACGGAATTGATGTTTTCAGACGTTTTAATTTAGAAAAGGTACGTTCACGCGACACTTGGCATACTGATAAAGTTGACAGTAGTTTGTAAGCCAAATAATGTCTTGGATATGCATTAGCATACAGATTATAGCGAATCAATACAAAAAAAAAAACAGCAAATGTGACACTTTTTATCAGACGGTTTACGACATGAACTCTTTCGCGGTATGTCATCTAATATCGTTTCATCTATCGAACCAGAGTTTTCATAATCTTCTTCAACATAGTTATTTCCAATATCGGAACTACCTGTATTATTGTGTTATTTAGTGTTATAATATTCTTCTGTTAAATAACTGTTTTATAACTTTAATCGTTTAATTTAATTTGTTTAATTTGTTAACTTATATCGTTATCAAATTGTTTGATATTACTAAAAACTTTTTCTGAAGAGTTTTTAAATCGTCTCGAAATTTCTTTGAAACTTTGTGGATCCAAGCGTGAAAAATCAGCGCAGAGTTGTCCGCGTTTTTCAAAACGGATTTCCAAACTGTTAATAATTGTATCAATCATTGAACTATAAACATCACATTCGTAACTATAAAGAAGATTATTGCTTTGTGTATGTTTTGCAGATTCGTAAGAGAATAAACGTCTGACCACGCGCGTCTAAAAATTAATAAAAAACCGTGTTATAGGTATTTTGTTTGTTATGTTTACACGTATACGATATAGTCTAACGTAATTTCACTAACTGGTGTGACAGATCGCTTTTTCGCGATGCTAAAAAATACAATATTTTTTCGGAAGGTCTCGTCCAGCGCGCGAAGCTCCTGCAGATCGGTCACAGCCGACTTTAAAAAAACATTTCGAACGATTCGATTTTTCGCAGTTTCATTTGTAACTTAAGAACAATTATTACTTTCTTGTCGTCTCGTTACACCCCTCGCGGCGATCATTCGCATCGGCCATACGTCGTAACGCTGCAGAGCCTTTGTATCGTTTTCAAATGCCGCTTCATCTTCGGTTTCCCTCGGCTTGTTTTTCGCTCTGTCAATCTTCACGACGGACTTCTCTGTGCTTCCTCACTCGTCGGATCCCGAACCGCCGTTCTGTTTTCTCCCGCCTCGTCCGCGCTATCGACGCGAAACCGACTCGTTCGTTCGTTATACCGCCTTCAACATGTTACTCCGCTCGTCCTTCTCATGCTCCGTTCCCCTGTCGACCGCCCGACATTCCCGACAACGTGGTTCTCGCTACGCTCCCGTAACTCGGTCGGAATTCTTTCGTCGCACAAAACACGCGCTTCTTTCTGTATTTCATCCGACCGCATATTTTAGTCCTGCGCGATCCGTCCCAAAGTCCCTTTGTACGAAAAACCGCAGTACCCACACCGTCCGCGACATTTCGTTTGAACTTTTCCCGCGTTTTCGCTTCTGCTTCGTTTGTACCTTTAGAATTATCCGTTTACGGTCTTGACGATTAAACGTGCGGCGGTTGAAACGTCCGACGGTCGTTCGACTCGAATCCCCCGACCCCAGGGTTCTTCGTTGTGCGTTTTCACCACGTTTTTCTTCGCCGTTGTAACACGCGAACGTGCGCTTCGAGTCCACCACGGCCGGAAATCTCCTACGAAACGGTACGCATTGTAACACGTACAGTTGTGACGTACGTACAAAGCGCTCGTACATAAATTATTACGCAACGAACGAGCGTAAAACGTCATAAAAGAAAAATATGATTACAATATTTCGCCCTACCCCGTCGTGAGGCCCTGAAATCTAAAACCGACGGGGATCGCGGATGAAAAGACGATTATTTTTCCAGTCGAGATGAATTGGCAATCAGGCTCGCTGCCGTACAGCGACTGTATTATAATTTACACGTAAAAAAAATATATATATATATCGTATTTATACGATTATCTGTGACCACACGTCGAAATCGAAGGTATTATTCAAACCCATCGGTTCGTAACGTGCGTATACGGCTGTGAATTATGTAAATACGACTTGAAAACAACAATGATTTCGAAACGTTTGGGTACGTCGCACGCGCCAACGCGATTCACGTCGATTAGCTAGGTACTCTTTCGTTTTTATTCGTTGATTTCGAACTTTTCACATTCCGATTGACGGGTTATAATACAGTGAGTACTAACTACTGCGGTTGTCGCCACGTAGCGGTGTAGTACGCGGCATGGAGGAACTCTGTGTTTAAAAAGGAAAAATATTTAGTACCGCCCGTTGTAAAAATTCCAACTAAAATATATTTTGATAATATTTGGGTACAGGCTTCGTAATGGCGGTGTTCCGTTTCGCTGTGCAATTGTTTTAATTTTTTTTTTGCTGTTGAAATATTTTATTTCAGATTCCGAGCGAAACGAAGAATGTTTTTCACACGACGAGTGTTTTTTTTTTTAAATTTTATTACCACTGTATGTAATCGCGATAACTTTTTCAACAATGCTCCGGTTTTTAACGTCAGTGCCTCTAATGATATACGCATGAACACAGATGGTACATGTTGAGAGGTCGTAGACTTGTATAAAACAAAAATGTTACGATCGAAAAACCGAGGAAAAAACTTTAAAAATTACGTGTTTTTGACATAATCTAAACAGATGATTTTTCGCCATTACTTCCACGATAATAACGATCGGAATGAGCTGAAACTTTCACATACTATTAAAATTGGTAAGATACAGGTACAAAAAAAATTTCGAACATTTTTCAACCAAGTACGGAACTAAATATTTCAAAACAAATTTGATTTTCCTCAAAAAATTTAATACGAGGTTCCCAACGTGTAATAATCGCATACTAAAATAGTTTGAAAATCCGTAGTCACGATTATTTAGTTTAATTACCTTTAACTATTTTTGGAGAAAAAAATTCTCGCACTAATTCGTTGTTTGAACGTTTAACATGTTGTTCAACACGAAATTCGGTATCTGAACAAAATTATCCACCCAGTAAGGTCCGAGAGCGTAAACACAAAGTGTTGAAAAACGGTGTTATTTCGATTATACGAGCGACGAAATCGTTGATACACTAAAAACGTAATAATGTTCGCACAAATAGTGTACCGAATGGTTTGAAATTTTCACACGTCGTTTAAATTAATAAGCTTGTGACCGATTTTCTTTGTTTATCGCTATCCTCTCTATTTCGCTATTCGAGTGACCCGTACTACCCGCGCGATCGATTCCGGCTATCTATTTCGTTTTGTCGCACAGATCCTTGTATCGACGAAAAAAAAAAACGTATTGTTAAAAACGCAGTAGACGTCGTCTCGTTTTGTCGCGTTCGTACGTAGCGTACTTCACTACTCGAATACGACTTCACGGCCGTCGTGTTCCTTTTTGGCGTCCATCGTCATATCCATCGTATCCGAATTTATAACGCACGGGACACTGCACGCGCGTCACGTATTTTATTCTTTATTGCGTCTGTCGCGACACACCGGTGTAACTGGTATACAAGAGAACTACTACTATACGCATTCTGTGCGTTGTTCGGCGTGCACACAATAGCGCGATAAATCGTAGAACACACACACACACGTTAACCGGATGAAACTATTCGTGCGGATGGACAAAAAAAAAAATGTTTTATAACGCGCGTGTTACGATTTCGAAGTTTTGGTTCGTTCTCGCGCGTCTGTACAAAAAAAATACCCGACGATCATTTCACGGATCGAGGACACGTCCCGTTGTAAATACGAGCGGTACAATCCACGGGATTTTCGGATCCGAAATAACACTAAAACGCTTTGAAACCGGCGACACGAAAAAGCGTCCTTTTTTTTCTCTCTCTCTTCCTTTCTTTTTCATTGTTGTTTGGCCGTTTCGTGGCCTTTAAATCGCGTTGTCGTCGTCGTTCCCCAACCGCGCATTGTCCTTCGGGAATATTGTCGTCCTTTCAGTCCGGGGAACGGCGATACGTGTCGATTTTACGACGGCGATTTTTTTTTTTTGTTCCCCCAAACGAGGGTCTCGGGTTTTGACGAGCGCGGTGTAAATGGGAAATTTCACGCGTTATATATAGCAAGCAGCGTTGGAAAAAACTTACAAAAGGCGAGCGACCCAAGTCGGAACCGATTTAGGAGGTACCTGTGTTTGTGGAGCCGACAGAGTTCAAAACCGACGATGAAAAATCCATAACGTTTTCATGATTTTTTCGTCGAATTTGTGTTTAACACGTAGTTATTTTCACACACTGCAAGAAACACAAGATATCGAACATGCGGTCGAAAAATTATCGGTTTTACTTTTTTTAACAACGCTCGTCGTTCCTCTTACACAACAACGTACATACACGGCAACGACGTCGGTCGTTTTTCAGCAGTCGTGTGTACAAAACGTACAATTTTTTTCGCACGATTTTCGACTCGCCGCAGCTCAAAACGCAAAAGCACGCGATCGTCAGTCGTCCGAACGCGTCAACTGTATAGGTTTTCGAAATCGGTGACCCGCACAAAGCTGCAGTGACCTTCTGTGGTGCAGGCTCGCCCAATAAAATTATACGCTAATCGTCGGCATAACCGAGTGAAAAATATAGCAAACTCGACGACATCGTGTGAACGCGACGGTATGCCGAGGAAATAATACGACGATCGTTATTTGGATCGTGTAGGTACGTTTTGTGGGTAACCCACGGTTGGTCCGACAAACGGTTGGCCGACACAACGTTCAATCGGTCGACATGACGATAAGTCACGTTAGCTCTGTGTCGTATCATACGATACGTCGGTCGTGAAAAGGGTTGTTTTAGTGTTGTTGTCCGGTAGCCGTCTTACAAATATTCTCGTGTAATCGTCAATTATTTTAATTATCATTTAAAATGTTCCGTTAGTTAAAACGACGTTATTAGTTCGATTTCTAAAGACACTTTTTTTTTAACGAGTTTTTATTGTTTTAATCGCGTGTTATTCCTCGTAAAAAGTCAGCTGCTAACGAACGATTTCCATAGTCTTTAACGAGCCGATCGAAGGAATCATCGACTTTTCTTCTTTTTTTTTCGGACTGATATCCCGCGATTGCTTGTTCTATTTCGGCATTAGCGTGCAGTTCCTGTTGGCGGCAAATTTCTAATGTTTAACTTTAATAATCAAAGAACGTAATAGAATCTGGAAAAATCTATAAAAAAAACCTGAAAAAAATTACATTTGTTGCTTCAACTAGTTGTTACCGTCGTGACATCCCCATTTCGTCAGTCACGAGTATGAAAAATCGCGCGATCTTATAATAATATACGTGCAATATATAGGCAGCAGTAACCCGGTAGTTAAATATTTATCGAATATCGTTAGCCATCGTATCACTACATTACGTATCATTAATTTACGATATATTTATATTTTAATTAACGCGTGAGTCGAATTTCGTGTTGTAGATTTTATAACGAAAACGTGATTAAAGATTTTTTTGTACAGTTCTCTTTGCAGCGCGCGTACGTATATCGAACGGGTAGGTACACGAAGCGTTAGCACGGTATATCGATTAAAAAAATGCATTAGTATAAAACGTATAAACGTATACATAATAATATACGACGACGATAGGTACGTACGTATACGAAAAGCAATCAAAACGATAATTTATACCTTTTTTCGGTGGTACGCGTCGATTTAGTAGATATCGGAGGAGGTATTTATGTTATAATAGAAAATAATGATACTACAACCGCAGCGGCGTTCGGCGCACAGCGACAAAATAAAAAAAACCGGCTGGAATAAATCAACGCTTTTATTGTACGTACAAAAGTCGTTTTATATACGCGTTATAGTGATTTGAATAGTCAATTTTGGCTGCAGCGAACGATGCGGGTTAGAGCGTATAGTTAGTAGTGTGTTCTGATCCGAAACGATGTAAAAAACTTGAATCGAAACGAAATTACTCACAGTATTTCGACCGTGTGCCGTTCGTATGAAAGAAATTCACTCTATCGTCAAGTTTTTTTTTTTTTATTTAAAAATTAAAAAATACGTACATCACAATACATAGACACTTTTATCGGTAGCAAAAATTTTTTACAACAAGTCCCGACTGACTGATTCATCATCGCATAAGAACCCGTGAAACTGTATGCACGAATTTAGGACAATACTATCGTTTAATGACGGAAGGGCCCCCGCTAAGAATGGGTTTCCCGAAATTCGACTCCTAATTTTTTCTCAAACTGAATTTATACTCTGTAAAACACAAACAACGAACGAAACGTCAGTTACTTTATTTCCAAAAATTCAACCGTTAGGGTGGTTTAAAGGAGTAGAGTAAAAATGAAAAACTTTTTTTTTTTTTTGGTTAGATTTTTTTACGCACATGCGAAGTTTTTCCGAAATTCGGTCCCCAAGAGAATGAAAAGGGGAATTGGCGCACATACTCTGTTACGTAAAATTTACCTAAAATTAGCCCTCGGTGGATTAAAATGGAGGAAGATTGGAAAAATGATGGACGTGGAAATTATTTTTCGGTCATATTTTTTTGACAGTCTTACATACTCTTAAATTTTCCAAAATTTAGCTCTCAATCCTCGGATGGGTTAAAAGAGGGTAAAAAAGAAAAACAGTTCTTCGGTCGGATTTTTTAAAGAATTGAATTTTCGTTTAAAAAACGTGTAGGTCATGCACGGGCAACGTCGTTTTATGAAAGCTGCAGAATTTTCTGGAATTCGGTTTGCCGTGAAACAAAAATTGTTTTTTTTTTTCGGTCGGATTTGTGTTTACAATTTGGCGCCCGTATAATTCTGTACCACACAGTTGATTAAATCAAATATTATACATTAAAATCAAACGGAACGTAATATTAAAACAATTAATAAAAAAAAAAATCAAACACAATGATGTGACGCCGGGTCACGACGCAGGACTGTAGCCAAGGGGCAAATAGGGCGTTGCCCTCCTAGGGACTTTGACTTGTTTGTTTTGGAATACTGGGTGCATTTAACATTTAGTTTCAATAAAGTACTGATTTTGTAACACGTTATGGTTTTTTTTTTTCTGACGATGTACTATGTTGTGTGTAAGATTTAATGTAAAAAATAAAAAAAATTATTGAAAATATTTAATTAAGCAGCGTGTTTGAAGCAAGTGTTTACCTACTTTTTTATTCGTCAAGTAACATAATCGTCGGAGCCAAAAAAAGATTCTAGAACGGTGGTCGAAAAAACGTCATTAGTGAATGCAGGGCGGCCCCCCTCGACAACGTGGTCCGGCTGAGGCCCCGTGGACACGACATCCATAGTATTGTGTTTTACTCGGTTTTGCCTGTACAGTTCTGAGGACTATAATTTTATTAACGAGTTATTTAAGACTTCCGTCCCCGAAATTCGGTCACCCTTTCCACCCTCCGACAACAATATTATAGGTTACGATCCCGGGTGTTTGATTACGGACGGAGAGAACGCGCGTGGTAATAATTGCGGCCGCGCGGCGTTGAAGTATATAATATTACAAAAGCCTCGTGGTGTGCGCACACGTCGCGAAACAAATGATTGTTTACGCGAGAAAAGACTGGAAAAAAGTCGTAAAGAGCACGAGAATCGTCACGAGTACACACTCTAGTAAAACCGCATTCGGAACATCAGCTGTGAAAACAATAGGAAAAGCAACAATTCTATAAAATCGTTATTACGGACCGTTGTAATATTCGTGTTGTTTGTACCGAAATGAAATGCGACACAGTTCGTGAAAAAAAAAACCGTCATAAACGTATGATTTTAAACGATATTTACAAGAATGTTACTGTATTTTTTTTTTTTGAGCGTCGGCTGAAAATAAAAATTCGTTTAGAACGTCGTAGTTAAATACGCGCTAGAAAACGTACGTCGAGAATATTCATTGAAACCCTACTATAGAGTTATCGACGTTTTTTAATTTTATTTGTTACGTTACGGAATATTTTCGACCCAAATACGAAACGCGTAACAAAGTAAACGAAATAAATACCGTTTTCGTTAATACACGAAACATTTGCGTTCATTGTACTATTAATTTTTTTTTTACCTAAAAATAAAAACTATCGACGATTAAATAAAAAAAAGGTTTTTCTTCGCCGGTAAAAAAAAAAAAATACTCTGAATACAAACACTTTTGTACAGAAACGTATACACTGTATAAATTATTGCGTTGTTTTTATAACGTTCGAATAATATTCAACACCTGCGCGTTCGAAATGTCTCTGTTTTTAACTGAAACAATACTCAAATTAATACTCAGACTGTTTCTATTACAAGCCGTTTCGTTTGCTGAGGTAGCCGTTCCAGGACTCTATAAATTAGCCTTATATACACACACGTAAAGAAACTTTACAATTTTTTCTACAGTCATCGTCAAAATAAAAACATCTAGTTATGAGCAGTATAAAAATATTTTCTGTCCGTTATTTATCAAAGAACCGGATGATCAAAAGTTACCATTTTTTATAACAATAGATACGTCATATTAATGCGTTTATCTCGTATTCGTTTGATAGTTATCGTATCTGCGGGACTCGACATTTTTTTTTTTTGTATTGTGGAAGTCGATCGTAATAGTTCCTAATGGTCTCCTTTTTTTTCTCATTGTTATTTTATCCTGCACTACAGTATCCAAATTGCAGTCTCTCTCTCTCTGTTTACGAATATCTAAAGCCGTTTTAACGATATTCTACAATTTTCAATTTTTTTTTTTTTTTTAAGACACTGCGATATTATACTTGTACGTTCCATGTGGCAACTCGCGCATTCTTTTCAGTCGCCTTCGTGTCGAGTAACAATCATAACCGCGCAACCGTACCAGCACGTTTAGCACGGTTTTTTTTTGCTAAAACTGTTTGCGCGTTTGTCGTGACCATTGCGGTCACATCGTTTCGTCACACTGTTATTGTAATGCAGTGCTCAGCGTTGGGAATAAATAGCCGAAAAATCATCCGAATACGATTAAGACAACCTACTTGAATTATAATATTCATTCAGCCGATGATAGAAGCAATAAGAATATTGCGTTGTATCTAATCGTCAAAGACGATAGGATTTTTATTCACTGAACACGAAGTTTTTCACTATCCAACCAAAGGTTTGCCGATCGCGATATTCGCGCGTCGAGAACCTGCGCTTCTGATAACGGTTCTGAACTCGTTGTCTCGAACGACGTCTATTACGTCATTTACGAGTGAATTTTTCAAAAATAATAATTGGAAATCGTAACGACGTTTGAGATGGATTTGAAACGGCCATAAAAACCATGGAATTCTGTTTATTTTCGCAATCATCGCGTCAAAACGGTGTAAAAATCACCGAATTAGAAAATAATATCGGCACGGCTCAAAATACATTTGTACTACGAAAATAACGATTGCGTGCTCCCGAACGTGTCGTGACGTTTCTCGACGATCGCGGGTTTTGAAATCGTACGAATCGAAAATCGAGAAAACACGACGAGCTTTGTCGCAAGTTCCGCGTGAACGACCCCGCGAAAGACCGCTGGCGGTGACGCGACGAAGGCCGGAAAACGTCGCGCGAGCTGCACATACGGAGAAACGTTGTGTGCGAGTCGTGTCCAAAAATGTTGTTTTACGTTGTTTGTTACCCACGTCGTATTTCGAACAGACCAACGACTGTACCCAGTCGTCATGGCTCGCGAGGGGCACAAAAACATTTTATTATTATGAACATAATTATAACAAAAACGGTGATACACAGCGTGCTTTCGTACGGGTCGTATGCGCGAGTTTCGTTTGTTTTCTACGGAACGGTGTGGGCTGAAAGGAAAATACAGTTGTCGTGCCTCACCGTCGCCGCGGAATAACACACAGCTGCGCGTGTCCGAAAGAAGAACGGGGGAGAAAAAAAAGTGTGATTTGACGGGGTACACGCTTTGGGTGGACACTAGTTTAGAAGTCGTGATTTAAACGCGTTGTTTAATTTCTAACGACGAACCCATTGCCTTCGAAAATACGATTCCGAGCGAGCTCAGTTGTCCAGTGTACGTCGTGGCAAAAACGAGTTTAACGCGAACAACTTTCTTTATCAAATCCGTATCTTTGCTATTTCGGTGTAAAAGTTTCGGCTTGGTCCGATCTTTATATTTTCGGATGCTACGAATAATCTAAACCGATGTGTAAAAAACACCCGTTTCCCGTGACGACAGCGATACCTACACGGCCGCCAGGAATGATAAGAGTTTCACGACGAAATAACAACGTGAATAAACCCGAACTGTGCGAACCAATTTTCTCGATTGTTTAAGACCACACGCGTAAACCAACTCGTTTAGACGGTATTTAAGTTTCGAGACTTAAAAACTATAGGTTTTCACGAATTTCAAAGTCCCGTTACTCCGTAAAAAATAATCAAAATTTAAAAAAAACGTTTCAAACCGTCTCGGATCCTGTCGTTTTGCGTGTCATACGTTAAGATCGGAGCGTTCCTTCTACGAGAAAAAGTAATCACTGAAAAAACGTCATTGTAAAAACGATTTACCTTCAGCTGACGCTCAGAATCGAAAACAGAAACGGAAGACCCCACGCGCGGACGATAAGATCACAGGAAAACACGATGAGATTTTGTCGATTAATCGTTACACGTGATCGTACATATTGTTTTTTTTTTCCCGGGCCTTTGAGAGACGAACATCTCGCCGTAATCTCCCTCGTTCATACATTCTCCTCAACGTTCTCCCGGATAGCTGCGAGGTGTCCAAAATTATCATCGTCTCCTCGCACGTAACCGTTCGTTCGTCCAATTCGAATGAATCGCGCGTGCCGGTGCGACGTTTAAATTTAAATTTTTTTTTCATTCTAACTAACGGTTTTCACGGTTTTTCGAGAACCGTACCCGCGGATTTTCTCTCGTTTTTTCTCTTTCTTCTCCTTCGCGTTTTGGCCGCGGTTCAACAGCGTCGACGAGACCGGAGACGCGCGGCCGGCCGCGATCGATTCATCAACGACAAAAACAGCAGCAAGAAGGATCGCCACACACACGCGCACAGGTACGACCGCACAGTTTCCGGCGTCGTATAAGGCCGACCGTGTGCGCGATAATAACAGACGTACGTACATAAGAACCACCATTGCCTTGTTCGGGCAATTTTTTCCATTCCCGCCGCGTCTTTTCCGTTTCCGAACTCGGCTTTTTCGACCGAACCGGTATCGCCGCGTTTATTTCATTCGCTTTTTTTTCATTATTTTTCCCCATCTCGCGCACAAAACGATGTACACGTATGAAATACGATACAACGTACGCGTTATATTTTCGTACGCTGTACACGGCATACCGGCGTAGTAACTCGGCGGGGTTGCAATAGCCGCCGCGTTGTCGAGACCTTCGCGTACGCATTCATACAATATATATCGTGTATCGATTTTAATTAAAATGCCATCGTCGTGAGCGGCCGCTGAACGACGAGGAGCCGCGGGAGGGACGAGAAAAAAAAAATTACCAGTTCGGCCTCGCCGCGGTCGGAAACGCGATACGACGGTACCAATAAAAATTAATTTAATTCTGCCATGTGAACCAGTATATTGTACATACAAACACGGACACCACGAACGAGCACTTTGTCTACACGCATTATTATTCCACCCGTACACACGTGTATAATAATACGAATGTGTATAAATCGTTTTAAAGGTACGACCGAACCGCAAAACACGCGAACCGAATAACAGCGGTCCTTCTTTCGTCGTCGCCGTCTCGACGGTAAAACGCACACAGGGTGGTGCGACGTCAAAAGTCACCGCCGGGTTCTCCACGAAAGCCGCCATCCGCGGGGACCGTTTCTTTTTTTTGTTCGCGTCAGAAATAAAAATCGATCGCGTTCGAAATAACGCAAAAAAAAACCGTTGAAACACTCTACACGCTTTGGATACCCGCGGGCGTCTCAGAACCATATTATAACGGCTGACCGAAAATCGGTATCTCGGTTGGCAGTCTTGTGCGGCGCGGACTGAAAGTCACACGTGTGCGAACGGTGTACCAGGTTTTCACGGAATCGTCAAACACTGGCGTTATAGTAACACCCGGATAAATCGGCCGAAATGTTTTTCACGCGAAGAATGGCTCGAAAACCGTGGAGGCCGTTTGTCGTTTGTCTGCGGACGTTGACGGAGAACGCGATTTTACGGTCGAAATCGCGACGAAACCTGGCCAGAAGCGCCCGCGACGGACCCGCAGCGCGTGAATCGGACGAGGCGTTTCGAACCACCCTGTACGACCGTGTGGGTATAGGTTGAAAATGTTACACGCGAGCACGTTGTACAATATACGATGTACGTGGACCGAATCCTGACCGCGTGTCCAAGTATAATGTATAATACAGGTACTGACACAACGTATTATAATCTATCCGGTTTGGCCGTCGTATTGTTGTTGTTGTACGATTTTCCCCGCTCGTCCGGCGCGCCCCGTACGGATCGACCGGAGATTTCCGACTCGGAAACCCGCGTGACGAACGCGACGAACCGAAAAGCCGACGCGAGAAACACACCGGAATGAGATCCTGAGACGGAAAAATTCGCCGACCGTTCGAGTCCGAATTTATGTTGTTAGTGTCGAACGAGAAAATTATGCTGAATGAAAATCCGCGGTCTACTCGTTACGGTCGAGTTGATCAGGCTGGGCGGTGGTGGTGGTCAGGAAGAAAATATCGAATATCGCGTTCAACATTCTGCAGTCTTGTCTTGTCACCACGTGTTTCACGTGTACGGCTCGGGCACGGCTCGTCGGTGCGCGATTCTCGCCCCTACGAAAATCGTATTTAACCGATTCAACACGACGCACGTTCGTCACCGGCAGAGCTGCGACAACAGACCTAAACATTTTTTTGTTCATACCGTGCAACAATGTTGTCTCATCCGTTCCGTTAAGTCAAATGTTTTATTATTTTTTTTGTCGATTTCCGAAACACTGAGAGGATTTTTCCCGGGATTGTCGACCGCTTTTCTCGGAGAATCGTACTTCTCTGTACAGACGCGCGGTCGTGACGAAACGATTTTCTACGGTGGAACAAGGGGGCTGCTGCAACGAGCCCTACAACGAACGCACGCCAGTGATTATTCTTCACACGCACATCCTCGTTCGTCGATGGGGGAAAAAAAAATCGTGATTCGGCAGAATCGACTGTTGAAAAAAAAAAAATTAAAATACGGATAGTAACGGTCGATCGGAAAGAAATGCTTGTGGCGTACTCCGAACTTCTGAAGGGCCTATTATAGTGTAACTCCTCGAAGCAAGCCACAATACACACCTACAACGGACCGTCAAAATAAACGCGGAACGGATGAAAAACGATTTGATTGTTCCGCGGCGACGAGCTTTAAATCTTGATGAAATCGTTATCTTCCGTGGAAAAAAAAAAAAAGGTTAAAAATTATTTCTTAGCACTCGTGTGTTGAGACACGCGCAGTCCGTAGTCGTCGTATGCACGTCGCTGCAAAAGACGATATGTTAGAACACGAGCGAAGAGTGTGCAACAAACATCCGAAACTCGTTTTTTCGAAACGAAATTGAGTACAATAATTGAATTATTGTACCTATTATTGTACTCTCCATATACATATATTCGCATATATTTTGTATCGTACGGATAAAAATTACGCGATAGCTGTTGTTTACATACCCGCAAAAACTGTAACGCACGAAATAGGAACACAATATTAATTAATACTACTCAAAACGGCGTTAGGTCGATCGTACATTGCAGACTACTACTTCGAGTTGTTGGACTCGGCTTGTGTGGATTTGGTTTACCTGACAGCATGTGATCGACACTACGATATGACTACGCGTGTATACCGATGAGGTTCTTACGTACCCGGAGAAAAAAATCAGACGAGACTTTGTCGACTACTGAAAGTCATTAAAACCGCATAACATGCCTTGTACTTTTCGCGAATCTTGGAAACACAGACGAAGAAAAAGTTTTGGCTTTCCAACTGTGATCCACGGTAGTTATCGGTTATAGTTGGATACAAAAATATTATTAGTTATACTCACTTATGTCCCGATTTTATTTTTTTGAACTCCGTTATAGTCGTAAAGATCTTTAAATCTCAGCACGATTAAATACGCCCGCGTCAGCGTTGTAAACTATAAAAAAAAAAAAAAGTACATCAGAATATTATACGAATCGCGAGTTCTTGTAGTCTATCGCTCATTTTTCGATTAAAAATTAAGAGGAGGTTGAAACGTCTTGGTGAAAATTGTAACATACAGGAGGTATTTTCAAAATTTATGTTTGTTTTGTTGGTCGATTTAATAAATTAAAAACGTTAACTCATCTCAACTATCTGTTTTTTCGATACACTCGACGAGTCAAACGAAGGATACTTTTCCTGTCACACGTTTCCGGTGAACTCGGCGTCTACCCAGTTAGTGTCTAACCACGCGCGCAGAGAGCGAGAAACGTCGGAAAAAAAACGGATCGGGGAGATACCGGCACGGGAAACGGGGTTCCGAGGCGACGTGCGATGCGTAAAGTATCCGTTTCGGAGACTTTTGTCTCGGGTAGGTACCTCGAACGTGTACGCTATTATACACGGTTTCTTTTGTGTCATTGTAATAAATCCGTCGTCTGGTACGTAACATTTTAAGTCGTCGGCAACAATACCGTACG
>CM029359.1:33827169-33837377 GCA_017140985.1 Hormaphis cornu
CGGTATAATAATAATAATAAAACGTTTGCAAACTACGCACTGGCACATAACATTACCGTGATGCAATAGTTGTTTTGGAATTCACGTACTTGCACCTATTTTTTCATCTCTTACTTTATTCGACGTTTTTATTTTTTTATTATTTATCACGTGTGTCCGAACGATCGTGTAGGTAACGGTAGGTAGCCGCGTTACAATAACAATATAATACCCACGTAGTTAATGCGATATATTATAATATGCTGTTAGCGCCTACTGCAAACGAGAAAATTGATAATCGGAAGGTCGTTTCGCGATCATAAACAATAATAGTAAGTATAGGTACTTGTCCGTTTGTTCCAAGTTTTCGGTGAAAAACCACGCAGATTCATGGCTAAATGAGCGGCGGCCGTTTATCGTACAATTACAATTACAATAATAATCATAATATTATTATCGTCTATATATTATCGTACAGGGTGCGGCGAAAAACCTCCCCGGGCTCGTGAAACTTCTATAATACGCAATACCGAACCGTGAGTGTAACGTGAAATAGTTTGACCGCGCTTCGTGTGGGCTAAGAAGTTGTGGGAAACTAAGCGCGTTGTTCGGAAACGGAATCATCGCCATCCAGAATGCGATTCTGAGCTAGTGGGTATACGTTCTGGAAAAAACCAAATTTAACATAATAAATACGATCCAAAAACTACAAAAATCCCCGTATCCACGTGTAAAAAACGTTATTTAAAAAATAGCGCGTGAAACATTCAAACCATATTCGGACCACAACTCGAGGAGGCGATCTTAGTATCGATTGCGTAATTACATTGTTATAACCGAATAGCAACATTTTTCAACACTTTTTTTTTTTTGTACGCGTTTTACGAATCAAATGGGCAGATTGTTTTGAATTTTTTTTTTTTATGAGCTATTTTTTTTTTTACAATTTCGATTCTTAACCAAGAAATTTGTGTGAGATACAAATATTTTCCTAAAAATAAGTCAAAGGTATGACCGGTTTTCGACCATTTTCCGACTTTAAACGACTAAAAAGAGAAAATCGTGGAAATTTTTTAGCATCTTACGTATGTATTTGTTATTAAAGTTCCAAAACTTTTTCTCGAAAATCATGTCATTCGTCGAACGAAAATCACAAAGAAATTTTCGAAAATTTTGAAGTTCTATACTTAGCTCAAAAATTTTCACAAACACCAAGCCTGCGTTTTGTTTATTTAAATATCGTTTACGAGTTTCATTTTGATTGTTATGGCCAAAAAGCTAAATCGACTATTACAAAAAAACAAGTTTGTCGTAATTTTTAAAGTTTTAAATTTCACTTACTCTCTTCATCATAACTTTTTCAATTTTGTAATCTCGAATTTTAGACCCCTCAAAGTACAATCAAAGTGCCTTTCGTTAGAGGAACTGAACGTAAAAACTGGAGCGTTCCTTATACCCTTAAAAGTGTTAACAGAAAAAAAAAACATCTCAAAGTACGTTTGATATTTTGTAAAAGATACATAATGCCGTTTTGTTTTCACTGGTTTTAAAAATTACATCGCTATATTAAGTGACGGCCCTCTTTTTCAATACACCGATTGAGCCTTTTTCGGTAGTTGTCTATGGCTCTACCTCGCTCAGCGCTTCCACAGTTCGGGGACGCGATGTGTTGGTACTCGCGTTCCTTTCGCGGAGAAAAAAATCGCACGGACTCCGAATCTCACCGCGTAAGTAGACGATACGCGCCCGGGAAACGTTTCTCGCAGAAGTCTCAGTGACCGACCAGCTTGCGTTTGCACCGTCTTGTCGAAACCACTCGTTAGCTTGTCTGTACTCATTAAAAAAAAAATCATTCGATTTCGACCGAAGAATGTTTTCGAGCATCATCACCGTTGCGACGTCTTCTTCGAAAAAGTACGACGATGGTCTCCCGACCAAGCTACGATCAATCGACACTAATAACAGCATAAATAAAGCTTTCCGTCGATTCAAGTCCCATTACAGTTTTCCGAACGCAATCAAACTAGGGAGTTACACACCCTGTACGTAAACTATTTGCCGACCGTGTTAAAACGTTTCCTAGACGCGAACTTTGTAAAAAAACATCCGCTAAAATATTATAACACGTACGACTCGTGTCTGCGGTGTCGCAGATAAACATCTCGCCCTTGTAATACATCTATAGTTAGAAAAAAAAATTTCAAAATATTTATTTTTAAAGAAAATAAAATGTACGCTGTCCAAACGATCCAGTATAAGTTGTTGCGGCGAGGGCCTACATCTTATTCGTCAGAAGTACTTGAAACCGAAAGAAAGAAAAAAACGTCTTTTTATCCCTACGATGATACCTCGTTTTGTGTTATATTAGCCGTTACACGTAATACACGCCGGGTTTCAGAAGTCATTTACACGAGAGAAAATATTGTTAACGATTTATAAACGCCATTAAAATGATTTTAATGACATTTTACGGTTACCCTTGGTCCATTTTCGACACACGTTCAATGTCCCGCGCCAAGGCATAGTACGATAATCTGTATATATATCGGACGTTTCGGCGGCGTTTTATTTGCGATTCGTAAGAAAAAAACGGCGACGAAGCACAATAAACACAGGTGATACATAAAGAAATATTGCGTTGACGGACACACACTGCTGCTTGCGAGTGGTCAAAACACGAATTTTCGATGTTGCGATAGTAATACGGACGAACAAATTCAGTCGTGATAGTGTGTGACTTGTGTAGCGAAATATACCGTCGTTCGTGGATCAACGTACGACGCATTTGATGGTGTGTATATTATTTATGGATCCGATAACAGTCCTATGAGATTTAATTTCCATTTTGGACAAAAACAGGATGAAATTTTTAGTATTATCCGCGGGCACAAAAATTATAACACTCCTTTTTGGGTTTTAACCCGTTAAATACGGCGCGACAACTCGAATAAAGATGGGTACACGTAATCGAGGATGGCTACAGGATGCCTCGAGTTCTCCGTTTTAGAAATTCCGCGCGTGTAGGACATAAATGGCCGGATAATCTTATTGGAGGACACCCGGTGTCCATCGTAGGAATCCCGTTCGGGATACCTCTAGGACAGCCCAAAGGACTCCCAAGGGTGCTATTAGGGGTGTTATACAAGTCGCTTGAAAATTTTTTTATTTACGCTAGAGAAAAAAATTATTAATCAACATTTTGTGCTTCTCGCGAGCTGAAGTTTGACGTCCCAACTTTCAGGAAAGTAAACCGCGTGAGGCGGGGAGCTGGTAATTTAGATAAAACCACGGACAAGTACAAGTAAAATTCACCGCTCACGGTTCGGGGAAACAACCCTCTCACCTGCCCTTTCTGCGGGCGCACTTCTAAAATACAATCATAGCTGGCACGTCTACGGGGGAGGCAAGATGGTCTCAGGTCTCCCCAGTAAGCATTGGCCTTTTGGCCGAAGGATATTTAATTTAATTCAAAGCACAAAAATACGAAATAAACATTAAAAGTCGCGATTGTACACGTATAATAATTATTCCAATATTGTAAACGATAATATTTCATCGCTAATATTTTATTAGTTACACGTGGGCACGGATTATATCATACGCGTGACAAAACAAAACGGGTATGTCAGCGAATACTGTGATACGTATATCGAGTTATTTTTTGTAAACATTTGTTCATTTGAACTATCAGTTGTCATGAAAATTTTCAAAATACGTTTAATTTGTGTAATAGGATGTGTACGTTGATGCCATATAATAATAAATAAAGCATTTATAAAAGTAACTTTGTAACATAATATACAATAACTATTAAAATCAGTAAATCGTTTTTGCTTTACAACCGTTTTGGACAATTTTTCGAGATTTTACGGAGAATGTTTTCATACTAAAACGCGTTTTTCAAAACATTTTCTACCTGTATAAGAATGACGTTTTTTTTTTTTCTAATTTCGATTTGTTAAATTACATCGACATTCGTTTTGTGAGTTGAGTTTTTTCAAATCAGTCTTTCAGTGTTTCAAAGTTGAACGACCTATTAAGTAGTATCTATTGAATAAAGACATTGTACGCGGTGTACCTCATACTTTGTAGTGTCTAAAATTTAATATTTTCGTTCATTATACATTATATAAAAACAATTCCTCAATATTGTTTTTCTCTTATGTATAATATCTGAATAGAATTTTAAATAGCAAACAGTTACTATATACGAGCTAGGTAGGTACCTATTTATTTAGGAATGTGTATGATGTGGGAATATGATTTATCGTCGTAATAATATTATGTTCTTTCCACTCGCATAATATTATTGTTGTCAAACTGTTTTTAAAAAGTTTTCGACTCGTTATTACTGACGTGTCTTTCGACAAAAACATACTTACACATATTTCAATATAATAGTTGTAAACGTTCATTATCCACGCACACGATGTTTTCAGGAATGGTTTCGGAGTACAGCTTTGTCTTATTTTTGATACCATAATATGTATTGTAATTAAAACACGTCACATTATCATTCTGAATAATATATTACAACGTAGGAGTGGCGCACGTTAAGTGGGTGGCGCTGGCAAAAACAAAAATAACAGATCTCACTGGAGAAAATATTATACTCATTAAACGGGACTTATTTTTTGGCATGCAAAACGTTTTCCAATTCGACATAATTTAAAAATAAAAGCCGGAATCACTATCGGCCGCGTGGGTGGTTTGATGCTGTGGGTCATTATTTTGGAGGTTTGATTAGAAACAAGTGCTTTATAATTGTGAGCGATTGTAAATTGTATGAATTGCTAACGAAAATAACGATTCTGAGTGTGCTCAGTTAACCTATAAAAACTATGCCATAACAATAGAATTTAATTAATAGAATTAAAAGGAGTGAAAACAGCTTAAAATTGACATAACAGTATAGAATCTTAATTTATTATCATGAAAAAATAACTTTTAATCTAATAAAAAAAAATCCCAACCAAAAATATCAAATACAACGCAGTAATTGAATGTTCTATTTTTAGAATTTTCCTAAAAATGGTCCAAAAATTCCGAAAGTCGTATCACGTGTAATAAATTTTGATCTAAACAACGTGTGAACATTTCAAACCATTAAGACCATTATTTGAAGAGTTATTACGATTTAAGTATCAACTACAAAACAGTGCGCGATTTCAATGTTATTATCAAAATAATAACGAATTATCAATACTTTTTTGTACTCATTCAGGAACTACTGAGCGGGTTCTTTTTGTAAATTTTTGGATTCATATGTACGATATTTTGTTTTACGTAACACACTTAATTTTCACATCTTAAATAAAGTAATTGTAATAGTTACACATTTTTTTCCAAAAATAAGTTCCCGGGTTGACATATTTTCGATAATTTTCAAACTTTAAACGATTAAAATAAAGAAAATTGTCACCAATAATTTCCTTAACAAATGGATATGTTGCCAACCTTGAATTAAATTTTCAAAACTTTTTCTGGTAAACTAAATTTTTTATCGAAAAAAAATTCCAAAAATTTCAAAGCTCTGTATTTATCCCAAAAATAATTCATCCAATTATTATTTTGAAAGTTATGATCAAAAAACTAAATCGACTATGTCAAAAACACGTTTTCCGTAGTTTTTACCGTTTTTTTCCTTAGTTTTCCCGTAGTTTTTTTGATTGTAACTTTATCAATTTTAAAGTTACTAATCTCCGAACTCTCAAAGTACCGTGCGGAAAATTAGAGCTACCAGAAACCTTATTCGAGTGTAAAGATCGGAGCATTTTTGAAAAAGTGATCATGGTTTCGAATCGTAGAAAAAATTAAAATTAAAAAAAACACACATCATGGAAAACCAATATACATTCTTCGCTACACTCACAATCTTTAAAATGTAGTTTGAATTTTTCGATCCAAACTATTCAAACCTGATTGAATACACACTGTTCGTTACACTTGTTGTTGTTTGAATTAACTTATATTACATACACGGAAATGTAACGTTCGCTGGAACGATTGCATAAATTACAAAAGAAACATTTTGAGCGGGGTGCCGACGCGTTAGGAATTAATTTCGAATGTTATCCGAATCATTTCAAAAATGATTTCTCTTCGAATTTGATTTATGCTCAGCGTATGTTATAATAGTTTAGAAAGTCGAGAGTATCGTTTGGGTTTTATAAACTCCATTAGGTTGATAAAAATACTTATCGCTGTGTATATATATATATATACTATGGTTGGAAATATATTATTAGCTGTCATCCACTCTTCATAAGTAACAACTGATGATCACCGTGTGAGTGAATTAATGTACCTATAGTGTAAAGTCGCTTAAAACGTGTTAGTTGCGATTAGAACTAATAGTATTATAGGTGTAGTCAAGTCAAAAATATATTAAGATTAACTATTCTAGTTTTATTCATTTACAGTGTATGATACAATATATTATAGCTGTGTTTTTGCACTTGAAATAAGAGAAATAAGAACTACGTGTAACTGTATTTTTGTGGTAAAACAGTATAACATTTCAGATTTAGAGGACTTTGCGATTTCAAAAATACCTTACATGTTTCATATCAATCCCAAGGCAAAGAATCCTAAATACTTAAACCTATCTTCTATTATGTCACCGCTGATACTGACCTAATCTCGTCGTCAACCCTCTCGTGTTTTCCTCCAAAATCGTGCCGTCTTTTACGAATAAAAATTTTTAAAAAAATTCGCGAGAAAATCGAACCGACCGTCCGTCGAAAATTAAATCGCCAACTCGTGTAACCAAAACACGATTAACGCAAACGATCAGCTGTTTACGAACGCCGAAAATATGAATCGACTTTTTCTTGTTGACGTAATCTAAACCGATTGGGACAACCACTGCACAAGGCGTGTCGCTCTCGATCTCTCGTTACATAGGTGTACGCAGGTACTTGTCTATTTTGTTTAAATTTTATAATAAAATTACTATGGTTACGTATCGTTTTCATTGCCATTCCCCTGTGTACATTTGCGTAAACAAAAACATAATTTATACGTCCATACGTCACGTTTACCGGG
Organism: Hormaphis cornu; assembly: GCA_017140985.1. Classification (NCBI taxonomy): domain Eukaryota; kingdom Metazoa; phylum Arthropoda; class Insecta; order Hemiptera; family Hormaphididae; genus Hormaphis; species Hormaphis cornu. The sequence continues at coordinate 33,834,196 of CM029359.1, forward strand.
CAAAACGACGTTGCAGAAGTCGTTATTGATCTATGCACAATCTTCTAACGATCAATAATGCGTTATCTATATATATATATAAACTACAGGGCAGATTAATACTAGTTAAAAAGTTACAGTTGAGTTATAAAAGTAATGACTGGTTGAATAGTTTTTTTACTTAATATCTAGGTCAGTTAAACATTTTAACGCTTTCAATCGACTTATTACAGTTAATTATTATATTATATTGGCGCAAAAGTTTTTTTTTTTTGGAAAGGGTGGTTGACGGGGGTCGTAATGTTTCATAATTTTTTATTAAAAAAAAAGTTATTGAAACTATGATAAAAAATCGGCGTTCGAGCATAGATAATAATACTTTATTTGAGAACGTTTTACAAAAATTTGCTCAGTTTTAACGTTAGGTATTATATAACCAATAAATCGGAAATATTAAAAAAAAACAGAAAAATTCGTAATTTTTATATCGACTTCTGGGAAAATTGTTTCTTTTTGCGATTCCTTTTAATTTTACCCTTTTTGATTCGCGTAAACTAGAATAAATAAATGAAAATACGAACGAGATCACAAATTCAAAAGATTTTGATGCCATTTGCAAAATACCTACTAGTTATTAAAAATAATCATTTTTCAAAGGTTTGTGAAATTTCTGTTCATTCGACAAAAACACAATCATAAAAATGTAATCACTTGAGCCTAGTTAAAAGGAAATGTTGGGAATTCACGGTTTTTCTTTATAGAAACCAATTGAAAATAAGCAACAAAACGATTTATAAGATTATAGATCCGTACTCTTTGATCTACTGTACTGAGCTCGATCAGAATCGATATTTTATCCGTAAGCTACGATCGTTTTCAACCGTTTGTTCTTGACCTGTTTCAGACCCGAAATACGTGAGGAGGATAGAAATCGAGAGTTCGCGTAAAAAGTGTTTTTCTTGAAATCGCGGCACGCTCCCGACAACAGACGAAATCGAACCAGTTTTCATCATTTTCCCTTTTCAAAACACGTATTTGAAAAACAAAAAAATATTTGGTTTCGCCGGAATCGCGTCGTAACGGACGTGTTGGTATCGCTGCAGTTCTGTCTTCTCTGGTCCGTCCAGAGCGGTGACCGATTGCACGGACTATTGTATTTTTTTTTTTTTACAACGTTTTTGAGAAAAATTAACGTTTGAAAAAAATGAAACCGTCGTCATCTATTAAAAAACACCGCCCGAGACCGACTTTGGCGCCGATTTTTCAGCGTGAAACGCGAGTTCGATGGTGATCGACCTGACACACGCGGTTGGAAGTCTTCGTGTGTCCGAGAGCGCAAAGACCTCTCGTCGACCGGCTGAGGGCTGAGACCGGTTTGCCTAACCGTCGTAAAATAGTAGGCGCTTACGATATATATATATATTATATTCCGGGCCAAAAAGAAAGCTTTCACCTCTCTCGGACATTACACACACACACGCGGACATTGTTTAGAAAGTCGTAATCGGCGCATATAACATTTGTATCGTTGTTATTATTATTATCGCACACAAAACACCACGTTACACAACGTCTCGTCGTCGACTGATTATTTTTTATATTTTATAACAGTTTGTTTTCCGCCCACCGCCCGGACTCGTGCGCCGGACTCTGACGAAACGATCGCGCTCTACTTCGGATTGTCGTCTTAACAACGGTTTTTTTGTTTTGGATTCTGATAGTGTGACGAAGATTACACACGACGTGTGTTTTTACCACCGTCTGTAATCGAAAATCGAAGAAAAAACGTTAAAAATCACGGCAAACCGCGTGTTTTGGACGCGATCGGTTTTTCGACGACAACGATCGTTTAAACGAGCTGAGATCGTCACGTATAAGACTGAGAAATCGGTAGGTAACGATGCAAGTAGATTAGATTCTTTTGCGATTTTCGTGTATGATCGAACAGGTAATATTCCACAGAAAAATTTGGAAAATTTAATACGAGGTTTCCAACATACGTGCGCTACTGAAAGATTTCGAAAATCCGTACTTTCACATTTAGCAGTCTAAAGTCGGAGATTTTTTGAAATTTGGTCATACTTTGACTATTTTTGGGGAGAAAATGCGTAACTCGCACAAACTCGTTATTTATGATTCGAATATGTTGCGTTCGGTGTATTGTGGTCGGCGATATCTGCCGACATGTTATAATTTTTGGCGACCTTTACAATATCCGCGGGCAAACAAAACATTTTGTTAATTTTTTCAATTTTCTATTCGATTTACCAAACACATAAACAGTGTTTTCCCTAACGCGGAGAAAACGATCGCGTTGTTTTCCGTCGCTTGGCTACATCGTACGGCTTGAAAAACAGAAGGCGTCATACGGAAAAATCAAATAAGCTCCCCCCGATCGGTTCGAAAATCGCGTCCTTCTCTCTTAAAAACTTTATAGATAATATCGATCTGTACGCCGTCGTTGACAAAAGAGAATTTCGGACGCGTGTTTTCGTGACACGTTCGATTTTTACGGTAAATTATGCGCGTAATTACGAACGATGTTTTTTTAACGATTCCTCTACAAGTTCTGTCCTTCCAATTTTTCGATTTCGAAACCGCCTGAATTTTGTCGCGATGAGAAGAGCCGGCGAGTTTTACCGTATAAAATAATCTGCGCGTTCTGCAACAACTACCAGATATTACCAGTCACATTTGGTGTTCGTTATAACGTTGCGCGCGTGGTTGTAGCGAGAATCGCCCCGGCGGTTTCGCCTTGAACGAGCTTAAAATGGACATTAGAAAACACGTTAAAAAAAAAGTAACAATAACATCGTATATGAGGTACGGCACAATAATAATCGTTAACGTGTCCGCGCGATTATTATCACTCGTCAGAAATTACTTATTCTAAAAAATCTATTGCGCTGACTGCGGTTGTGGACGAAAGGAAAACATAAATAAATTAATGACGATTTAATGCCGTCGTTACTGTTACGAGTTTGGAGTTTGACGACTTTAACAGCTGTTCGTAGTACTTACGTGCACTGACTGTCTGTTCGGGGGAAAAAACAATATTTAACAGCAAGCGAACGCAAAAAAAATTTAAAAAAAAGCCGGTATCACTACGGTAGCGACTACGCTTCGACGTCCTGCACTTGGCGCTCGATAACTTTTAAAAAATCGCTCGAAACTTTTATGAAACCTGTGTCATGCCCATTCGG
>CM029359.1:33934148-33951649 GCA_017140985.1 Hormaphis cornu
AACTGAATAATTTATAGACCGTAAATTGTTACAAAGAACAAGCGAAATTGTTTAAAATTTGTTTGGTGTGCTCGGGTTATTATTATAATTTTTTTCTATTTTTTACACTATAATCGTTGTTTTTTTCATGCGCAATTAAATTTTGAAAACTATTTGTTTAGGAATTCGTACCTAACATGATTTATTCGTATGTGTGCTTAATTCTAATGATGGCACATTCTTAAAAAAAAAAATTACGTTCTTTATATAAAAATAAAAATAATCTATGGCAAAACGAGTGCTACGCCGCGTTTTAATTTTTTATTTTCTGTCGGAGAAATATTTCCAAGTGTTCGATTAAACTGAATCGTTAATTTAAATTTTTGATGTTTACTCAAACGGTCAACGATTATTGTTTGTAGAAAAGTGTAGTATACTTTCGTTTTAGCATGTATCCGATACACATTGTTTTAAAACGGTATTTTGGTGATTTAACCGGTGGTTATAGTGACGTTAAATTTGTAACGCTGTTGTTGACGTATTTTGCAAGTAGTTATTTTTATACGGGAAAAAAAATAAATGGTACTAAAAAGGATTCGGATTTTACAAAATTTCGGGTTTCTACATACCTTCTTACCTATAATTATTATCATCGTGCTCATTTTCTCGTTTGAGAGATATTTCATCGACAGTGCGCGTGTTTACGATGAAAACGCTCCGGACGATTGTGTTTGCGCCCGCGGGTGGCACGAACCGCTTATTTTTATTTTTATTCTTACCGCCACACGTTCTTCGATTATTTTCACGAAAAGCGAAATTGCATTTTAAGAAACGAAACTCGCTTTCTCTCCGTTTTAATCGAAATCCGCGCGTACGAAAAAAAAAAACCTATACGTACTGGGTGGATCACTGGTTTTGGAAGTAGTGGTTCAAACTTTAATTTAATTTAATATCTGAAAGCAATATGATATCGCATTCAAAAAGACGATTCTGAGCGAGCTCAGTTATCCATTACACGTCATGGTACCTGACTTTTCTAGGTGATCGTTACGCCAAACAACTTCTAATCAATCTCAAAGTCCCTCCATCGGCGTTTTCAGTCTTAATTTTAAAGTTTTCGGATCAAAATTTTCTAAGCGTGTAAAATTTTAGAAATTGTCACGAATCACGTCAAATTTAATTAGAACTCCCTGACTTTTTTGAGCCATAAAGCCACTTGATCAGATCGTTCCATCCATGTCTCAAAAACACAAATGACAATCGAATTCGCTGATGTTCCGATTTTCGTCGTAATTCAAAAAACAATCGAAATATAACAAAATATTTCAAACAAAATATAAAAAACTAAAGTATGAGCTTTATCAAACCTGAATATTTTAAATTTTTCGCCGTAAAGCGCTTAATTTTTTTTTTTGGTCCTTATTGGTGGTCCTGACCTATCCTGACCTGATCCTATTATACTTATAGCATCCGAAATACTGTCTCACTCGGAGCAGTGACCTCACCCCGAAAAATCGATGATATTTTTTTTTGTGCCCTTCCCGTTAAACATTTCTAAACACTCCCCCGTGGCACACGACACCTTATCGGTAACACGCGGACATTTTTTTTCGAATTTTCACCGTGTCACGACGTGCTATTATTTATATCGCGCGAGGGGTGTGACAACGTATAAATTGACCGGATGAACTATGACGGATTGCTATCGTTTTAAAAACCTGTCTGTTTCGCCGTACTTTAGATGGGATGTAGAATGAAAAAAAATAAAAAACGTTTAAAATACGGGCTTAAGTCTAGGCGGCGAAAAAAAAATATGTATCTTTAAACCGTTCGGGCGGGACGTACACCCGTCGCGTTAGTATTTTTAGTTTTTAAGCGAAACGCAAATAACGCAATGGAAAAAAAAAACGCCACTTTTACAATCTCTTTTGTTTTTGTGAAAACGTTTATTAGATTTTGAGCGCAGCAAAGAGTGAGAAGAACAATGATGTTTTTTTTTTTCTGGTTTTTCTGCGAACAGGATAATGCTCGGATTTTTAAAGTGATTGACTTTTCTGATAGGTTGACGGGCTCTAAGGGGTTTATAGTTCAAGAGTTCAAAATTAAAAAGACACAATCAAAAACCCAAACATATAAGAAAAAACGTTAATAATTTTGTTTATCGGCCATAACTTCCAAAATAATAATCGGAACAACCTGAAATATTTAGATAACATTTAAATAGTTATGATACACGGTCGATACAAGTTTTTAGCGATTTTAAAAATTGTCGAGCATTTTCAAATATTTCCATTTTTATTGTAATTTTTGTTCGATAAAACGTTGTCTTTCCACAAAAAATTTTGAAAATTTAATGGAAACATGTAAATACAATATACGCTACTAAAAAAAGTCCATAATCACGATTAAATTATTTTTAGTCGTTTAAAAATGAAAAATCGTCAAAAATACCTTTGATTTATTTCTGAGAAAAAAATTTGTAACTCACTAAAATTTGTTATTTGAAAATTAATTATGCTGTGTATAACAAAATTTGCTATCAAAATCAAAAAGTTTAAAAACAGATCTGTCCAGTAGATTCTGAAAGTGTATTCAGTTTTTACCAGAACGTAAACAAGATAACTGAGCTCGCTCAGAAACGTTTTTTTAAAATTTTATTGTCATTTAATTTTTTTGAAATCGATAGAATAGCTTTTGAGAAAAATGAAAAAAGTCTTACGATAACACCGATTGTTTGTGGACGATGAGTGTGTAATTCAGTTGTCACGACACAGGTATTACGGTAGAGCCTATTACTGTTTGAAAAAAAAAAAAATAATACAACTACGTAACATTTAAATGTGTGCATTGTTCACTTCAAAGTTCAAACAAAGAATTTTTTTAGACAGTTAAGTCGCGGAAGTGTTCGCGTTGTGTGGCGAGAAATTCGTATTCAAATAATTTTTATATAATAGTGTTTGAATAAAATTAACTTGTCGTATTCAAATCAACAGTATCGGAAATTCGTGTTTTGAAAAGTGTTTGTTCTCGTTCTAAGGGGACCGGGTGCGGCGTCTATTTATCAAGGGGCTAAGTTTGCGATTTCCACACTCTTCTGTCGCTCTGCTGGCGAAACTGGTGTAACTCTACAACATCGTCAAAACCGCCGACAAAATGTGATTTTGTAGAATTCAGAGTTGATCACTCACAACGTGTTTTTTTTTTCGTTACATAGATACAAACATTTTAAAGCTCGATTCGACGATTTTTATACTACTTCCTGCCGTGCCGCAGTTTTATCTGAAAATATCGTAATTTTTTTACAACGTCGCCTTGGAAGAGGTTTTTACTCTTTCAAAAAAACAAAAAAAATAATAAACGTCGAAATCGGCCTGTTGTGCACTTTGAAAAGTGAGTAATTGTCGTTTTGATATTTTTTCACACGAAAGTATTTTTACGGTCGCTTTGGACAGATCAAAAACGTTCACCGATCGATCCGTCCGTAGTGGCGCTTAATGCGGCCCGAGAGCGGTAATAGATAAATGCGTGTGTCCTCTCCTCTGCCGTCGACGACGACGACGACGCGGCCGATTTCGTCGGTTCCGTTCGACTGTTACTAACGTGGCAGCAAACAGCCGCCGGATAAGGTAGACCGATTATTTCGCCCTAATCTCCACGACCGCCCCTAGTTCACGACTCGACGGCGCACGCGGAGGGGTGGTGCTCGGGGTAATAGATTCTCGCTGTTCTTTTTTCGCAAATCTCGCAGATTTATCGCCAGCTATAGCCGTAAGTCGTCTTCTATAATTAGGAGGTGCACAGATCTCAAAATATAGAGTAAAAATTAAATCTGTCAACAGGAATACACGTTTCTGATTTTCCAAAACGTTTTCACACGGTGCGCTCGCTGGACGGCGAATCTATAATGCGTTGAATCGATCCTCCTATAAGTCCGAGACACAATTTAAGAAATTCAGAACGTTTGGGAGTTCGAGAGATCGCTGCTCGGTCAAGCCGACCGAAAAATCGTACGATACGAACCGGCTAGTTACGAACGAACGTAGTATTAACACATATAAAAAGGAAAATCAGCAGAGGTTATGAGTTGTTTATAAGCGGCCACTTTTTGCACTTTTTACTGATAGCGAAACACGGCGAAATCATACCGACGGGATACCATTGAAGATTTTACTTTTGAAAGATATAACGTCGATTTTACCGGGGCGTAAAATATTCCTGTGTAAAGTTGCACCTCTGGCGAGTCACCATCCGGCGGTAGCTATAGACATCTCGGGATGACCACCGGGATGACCGGCGGTGTGATTTTAGCAGGAAAATTTCGGTTATTGTTTAACGATTCCCAGTAAAATGTCCTACGTGAGTAACACTATCTTGGTAAAATCTTACCGGGGGTGCGATTTTCCCAGGATAATATTGTTACCGGGGTGTAAAATATTCCTCGGAAGATCGTCCGAGGGTTTTATTGGGACACCGGCGGAACCTCCTGTGGAAATCCGACCTCGCCATACTTTGGCGCGAGATGTGCCGTATGTGTTTTACACTATATATATGTATATAATATACCGTATAGGTGTGTATCAATTTCTCATACTTTGGCATCCGTCCACTGGTCCTCTGCTGCGTATTAACTTTCTGCTTCTTCTTCTCCTTCGCCTTCGTTCCATCCGACCCTAGTCTGCAGCCGGTACCCTTCAATTAGCGCGCGATGTATCGAGTTTCGACCGATCGCCACCCGAGACGCCGCGGAAAGAGATCGGCCGGAGGCGGTCGGGTGTTTGGAAGTGGACCAATATAATAATATAGTGTTGTTGCAATGAGCAGGATATTGTCGTATTTACATTTTCGATACCTGAATAGTAGCTGCTGGTAGTACTTACCCGTTTTTGTAGAACGGCCGGAACGTTTCGGGAATTTCGTTTCCGCAAAAGTCGTTGTAGAGTCGCACATTGATATTACACGTTATCGCGACGACAGTTGTGCCGACGCGAGTTTAGTGTTTTTTTCTCTCGAATTCGGATTTTCGCGCAAAACGACGACGATATGAAAGAAATTATCGAATTTCGGAATTCTTACAGACATATTTGGTAGAAAAACGTCTGAATCGAGATTCGCTCATGCTGTTTGTATGATTTACTTACAGAAGAATTTTCATAGAGGAACGTTCTATTGTTTTAAAATCTATAGTAAATTTACGGTGACAAAAAAATTATTACTCTTTTTATTTATTCGTCTTTTTTTTTTTTTTTAAAACGATAAATATATACATATTGACGAAGTATTCTGCAAGGAACGTGAATTATTCTGAACGGTCAGTGCATAAGGGCCCGGATATTTATTAAGGGGCGAGATTCCGGAGACTTACCTGAATTTTCAATGGTTTTAATAATAGACGAAATCGACTGTGCGGGTCTTAGAATCAACGGAGTGGAATAATTGTTTCTTTTTGAACTCGTAAAACTGTGTAAACTTTAAAAAAAAAAAAATAGTGACACCGTAACACACGTATACTTGAATCGTAACGATTTTTCAAAACCGAATTCGATTAATTATAATCGTTTCATTAGCGAAGGAACTAATGATTGGCCACAAAGATGACGTACTATTACAGAAATATCGGTATAAAACGTGCTCTGGCGGCATTCGATGGTAATCTCTTTTTCCGATATTTTCCCTAAATTTGCACGACCTCCGCGTAAACAGTATCGTAACGTCGGATCCGACGGGAATTAATGAAAAAAAAAAAACGAATAATCGACGCGCATCGAATGACACCGCATCGTTATATCGTACAAAACGATCGAGAAAACGGATTCGACGACGGCGGGCGGAAGTTAATTATTATGGAAAAACACTGCGCGGACATTTTCGTGTCGACTTAAAAGGTTTTAAAACAAATGTTCGAAGCCGCGGAGACAATGGGCTTTCGGGAGCACGGCACGACGTGGCTTTTGTTCCGCGTGACAAAAGCTCATCGTGCGACCGAGAAGCTTGCGCGCGTATCCTACGCCGCTAATATTTCACTCATTTTTTTTTCAAAAATTTTTTTTTGTTATCAACGTTTCAAAAAACTTTTAACCGTCGGATTATTGTTGCGTATACAGATATTATGTAAAAACTCGCGAGTAATCCCGCCTTGGTTTACGGGATTCACACCGTCGTTCCTAACGCACAACAACATCCACAACGTTTTTGTCACTCTGTTGTTTCCCGTCGATCACGATACGCGCGAGGGGTCGAAAATCGGTCGATACCACCGTTTTTAAGACGAAATTTCGTAGAAAACCATATGATATGGTGTTAAAAATGTTTGGGCGAAACGTGTAGCGCATAGTTGGTGTAGATACTAGGTATAGTGTTGATAAATGAAGAATTTTGAAATGTTTCACGATTAAAAAAAAAAAATGGATCGCGCGTCACCGTAGTGGAGTCGGTCGCCAGTTTGGGTGGATTGTGATTCAACACTATCGATAATTATGATCGAACCGAATGTTATACGTATTAAATAGTAAATTTCAAAGTTTATCGACTCATAATGAGATAAAATAATTTTTCATATCACGATTCACATTCGTCCGTAATGGTTCGTATGGAATTCAATTGGTCTATTAACTTTAAAAACAGTTGTTTCCGAGATTTAATATCACGAAACGTTCGTAATAATATTTTTGATTTTCGACATTTTTTAACCTAAAACAATAGGATACACAACGCTAAGATTTTGACGATTGAAAATTAAAAGTTTCACTAAAATATTTGATTTTGGATCATTATTGAAAAAATAAGAAAAATAAAAAATGCTTCAAATCAAGTACCATATCTAGGATTGACAACGTTTGTATATGGAACTTTGAAGTTCCATGTAAAAGTATTCTGTAAAAATATGATAAAAATAAATAATGTTGAAAAAAAAAATTACCATTTACCATGCGAATGAGTACTTAAAATTTGGTTTTTTAACCAAATTTTGGTTTTTAACCATTTTAATAAAATTTTTAGTAATTCAAAAATAATTTAAAACGAATATAAAATATCAGTTTCTTTTTAATAGTAGGAGGAAACGCATCTGCTGCAGTTTAGTGCTTAAATATGGGCCGTAATCGAAAATAATATATAAAATTTTACGAATATGTGAAATATTTCAAGACGAAACATTTCATTTGTAATATTTTAGACTCTAATAATATCATATTATTATATAACAGTACTTTTTCGAATAATGTGTTTGAATTATTTTTACGCAGATATGTGGCCAAAATTAGCATTCATCGGACTCGTCGTCGTTCGACTGATCGTGGTGTCCGGAAACCCGGATGCCAAGAGGCTGTACGACGATTTGTTGTCCAGTTACAACAAACTGGTCAGGCCCGTCGTGAACACCAGCGACGTGCTTCGGGTGTCCATCAAACTGAAACTGTCGCAGCTTATCGACGTGGTACGTATACAACCGAATGTTAATTATACGTTATTTTATTCGAATATTTTAGATTCTCTTATAATATCGAAAATCCGATTGGCTTATTTCATTGGTAGGACCTAGAGACGTCTGCAGAAGAAGTGATGATGTTTTTGAACGGGTAAAAAAAAAAAAAAAAAGCTAATTTTTAATATTTTACCAATGAGTGAGGAATGAGTGAGGAATGAAATACGTACATAATTATTTTAAGCGATTTCAATACGAGCAAGTCGATTTGGATTTCGAATTTTATTTTTAAGTAGAATTCTAGAATAAAAGAGACCTTCACTCGCGTCTGAAAGTTTAAGTCTTAAAATCTCACGAAAATCGGAACCCGTCAAATTTAAACATTTAACTTTTTATCGTTTTTCCGAAAACAAGGATTACTTATAAGTGTACAGGATTTTTGCTTACCCTCGAATATGGGAATAAGTAATTTGTTTGGGTTTCCAGTATAGTTTTTTAGAACGGTACGGAATACTCTCTTCACACGAGTTCGACTAGCACTTGACTGATTTTTTTTTTTGTGAGCTCGATAAAAATTTCGTTTATATAGAATAAAAGTTATTGATTAAGAGAAAATAAATTGTAAGTTTTATTCTGGTTCAAACGGATACATGTTCTTTTCGCCCATTTTCTTACACGATCTCCATCAAGCCTTAAAAATTAGATGCCACAGATTACAGAATGTACAAGTTTTTTTTTAAATATAAAATAATATATTGTTTTTGAAAAACTCGATGAATAAAATTATTATACTAAAGACTTATTATATTAAAGGATATTAATAACATTATTTGTTCGTTAATTAATATTTTCCTTTTATTATGCTCAGTCTTTTAATATCTATTGACATCATACTTCACCCTAAAATTTAATACACCTACAGTTCATTAATAAATAATAATTACAAATAGCCAACACAAAGTATATATAACTTATTTTCTTTTTGGGTTAACTCCCTCAAAAATGGTGGAAATCGATTAAAATTTCTGCGGTACACTCTTAAAACTCTCCTTAGTGACATGTATAATTTTAGTTAAACAAAGCTATTTTGAAAATCGGGCCGTTTTCGTTTTTTCCTCAGAACTTATAGTCAAAGTTTCAAAAAACGCTTCAAATAAAGTACCATCTCGGATCAATTGTCATACGTTAAAATTGTAGCAGTTTTTCTACTAGAACATTCGATCAAAGAAAAAAAAAAAAAAACATCATTGTAAAAACGATACATTCGCTGACGCTCAGAATCTAAAAAGGAAGGAAAGAAAAGTAGTAAAATTTAAAAGAGGTAGTCAATTTTAAGAATGAAAGAAAAAATGAGTAAATACTAAGTCGAGTAAGAAGTTGTTTAGCGTAACGAATATACGCTTTGGAGTGGGTCCATCTTTTTTGTTGGTCAATTGTGCAGAAGTCGTGGTTTAAACGTATTATTTAGTACCTAAGAACAATGCTCAATCAAACGTCGCCTTCGAAAAAACGACTGAGCTTCGTCGGTTTTTTAGTTTTACGCCTAAAACTCTAAGAAACAATAGTTATTTAAAAAATACTTCCACTAAAGTACAATCTACGTCCACTTATTAAACTTTTTAGTTCTTTGACATTTTGAACCACTAGTCATTATCTCAACGAAAATATGTTTACAGAAAAAAAAAAAATTCCTGTAAAAACAATTTTGCTACGCTCAGAATGCCAAGAATGCTCAATAATTATAATAATTTATTTTCATCTTGTAGAAGTTGGATTTCGTACCATATGTCTTAATCAATAAAATGCCAAAAAAAAAAAAAAAATAAACCGTTTATGACGTGTTCTACCTTTGTATTATAAAAACAACTATCGTTTTTTGTATTTGTATTTTGCCCAATTTGTCCGTCAGTACGGTAAATTTCTTATGTGAAAACAACGGTTAATGTCACACAGGGCCATTAAACATTAATTTTTTTAATAATCCCAAAAGTAAATACAACGGTATGTTTACTTTGTCGGATTGTCGTCGCTTGTACGTGAAAACATATTAGATTAACAAATTGTTTAATTAATATATCGTGACACAAAACATACAGAAATTACACCTCAGGGCTCAGTTTAAGTTAATTAAGTCATCCTATTATTTACAATATTTATTAGGTATTGCTTCATTAGGTACAGGGGTGGATTTAGAAATTAGGAAAGTGGGGGGGGGGAAGACCATTAAGGTTAGTTAAAATACAAATCAATTTTTATTATCAATCTTGTCAGTCTCATTCAGAACACTTTTTAAAGTCTTTGCGGAAATGTCATGCTAAATAAAATTTTAAAAAGATATACAATAGAAATTAAAGTTCAATAAATTATTTACCTCCGAGCGGCTGTTCCTATTACAATTACAACTATAAATTGACAGGTTCTGTAGGCTGAATCAACCAATTTCAGATCCAAATTTTTATTTGTAAACTGTTTACAGGCTCGTTAATAAGTAAAACATTTTTTTTATGCAACCCGGCCATAAACTATTATAGACAGAAGCACATACTTTTTGTGAATGTATAAAAAAATCTGGATTGTCAAGATTAACTGGATCATTAGTAGGATTTTCAATTTTCATTTTCTTATTAAAAAATGAAAACAAATCTCTTTTTCGCTTACTCATGATAATACCTAATTTATCTGACAAGTGACAACTGACAGTGTTTACAACAATTATAACTATAAAGCTAAAGACATAATTATTATAATAATTAATATTTTATGGGAAACAACAGACCAAGCGGAAGACGTTCGTCGAGAAGATCTTTTTTACGTAGTATAACGGACAGTTTAACTAAATTGATAATAGTGATTACCGAAAACTGATAATGTTGACGAGCACGCTGTAAGGGCATATTAATTTATACCATGGTAGCTAATGTCTAATCAAATACAGCTGTATCTACTGTATTTTGTCTATATAATGACCATAGTTCGTGTATTATCATATTTTATCTCTTTATAAAAATTTGGATCAAAACTAGAAGATAAGGATTATAGCCACCCTCCTTGTATCCACCACCCCTGATTGGGTATAAAGTGTAACGAACAAGTAATTAGAACTGCAGGGCACGTAACTAAAGCCAAGATTCGTGTGCAAATTTCATCACGGACGTTTTTTTATAGGTGTATTTCCGATAATGTTTATTTGGTTCATAAATTTTAAAACGGTCATAACAGTTGTGTAAGTGTACAAAATATTACAAGATAATTAACCCGTCAATAGGCGATTGTCGTGTTGAAGAATACTTAAGACCCATAATATTATGTTGTATGTAGGTTTAATTTGATTTATGATGTGTTTTGAACTCGTACTTTTTACGAATAAAAAAAAAAACGTTTCACGTTAAAGTATCAACTTCACTTATAACTTATCTCAGCCCGATTTGCAGCACGGACGTTTTATTTTCATAGTTAATGAAGCGAAATTCACCTATGAATATCAAATGAATTTTCAACAAATATAAAAATTGTGTGGATTACAACAATGCGTTTGTTGGAAACTATTATGGAGTATTTAATTATAATAAGAAAAGAAAAAGAATTATGTCCAAGTTGGAACTGTTTCCACGCTAAATATTTTATGTCCACGACTTGTGAATATTATTTAAATTATCAATCAGTGAATAACTACTACACAGGTACTTGGAACAATTTAAACTATTACCAAACTGTTTTACGATGCAAAAATAAATACAGTAATTTAATATGGGTACCGAGTTGGGAAAGATAATAAAATGATAATCAGTGTGCAAAAACCAACGTTTCGACGAAAAATTTATAAATAACGATTTGCCACGATAAGGACATAAAATAGTTTCATCGGGATTTAGTGTCCGAAATGAAAAGGGATCGTTTCGTATGTTAATAATTCTCTGGCGGTTTTTTTTTCTGACAAGAGTACCGCAAGGGAAGAAAAGAACCCAAGCATTTTGTATTCTTTTTTTTTTATTTTGCTTTACGGACGGCGCAGGAAAAATTATTTTTGTAAAAAAAAAATAGAGAAAAAAAACACACAAAATGCTTCATTCGGCATATTTTATGTTTCAAAGTAATGAAAACCTTTTTTAATAATATAACGGCTCAACAGTAATAATATGCATAGAGATTGAAATCATTAATCACCATGACGTAATGTTCGCGTGTCCATTTTATGGAAAAATTATGTAATTATAATTCATCGAAAACAATATACATAACATTAGAATTTAATCAATAAATTATTTCGACTTTATAAAAAATAATTATTTTTACTGAATCAATTGATAATTTTGTCGAAATTATTTAGCCGAAAATTGCCGAAAAAATTAGTTCTGTAGTTCAAAAGTACCAAATGCGTTATGTAATGTAGAAATGTCAATAATGAGCTGTAAAACGTTTTAAAATTTACGGTGGTAATATTTAACTGGAATTAAGTTAAAAAGCTCAAATTTGATTTTAACAATTAACAGATTTCATAGTATCGTTTCAAATTTGCTATATAAAATTTAAAATTTCATCATATACAAATGTAAAACGGATTTAGAGCCATTTGGGTACTTGAAGTATAAATATTTAAAATTAAGAATTGACAAATCCCTTCAGTTGAACCACGTTAACAAATTTAGACGAGTGTCAAACTATTTAATTTTCAATAATTCAATTCTTATTGTGTTTGAATGTATGGTGAAACATAGATTATTATACTTTAAAAATTGATTACACACAAGTCTTTATTTTTCAAACATATTTTACACGAAGAAATTATGTCTACATTAAACTTTTAATAAATTATATCGTTGGTTTTGGAAATCTGAACTTTAATTTCAAACTAGAAGTGTAATCGCGACAGTTTTTAACGCTTCAAAATCCATAGCGTTTTTCTCTTCTAATACTGCACCAGTGTTTAAGTCGACAAATTACTGTTAACGAATGGTACACCCATTGTTACTGATGTTAATTGTTAAATATTAATTAAGATTCTTAGGTACTCCTCTCTTAGTCCGATTAAGATGAATACATACAATTTAACTACGACTTTTGTATTCAGTGTCATGTTGCGTAGATAACCATGTTTGTAAAAATTAAATTAATTCACTTTTTTCATTCAAGTACATAAAATTTGAATTAGAAAAATTCATGCCATACATAGAATTGTAACTGTAAAATTATTATCGAATCTGTTCTCTAACTCGAGTATATTATTTGCTATAGGGCAATTTTTATACTTATTTTTTGCGTTAAAGCGTTCACTCTAAATAACGTACGCATATAATATAATATCTTCAATTTATGCTTATTATGTGTTTGAAAATTATTGACGTATTCTGATGGGGTGCACTTTTTTTGTGTTTCGGAAGACGACTTTTTGAGAGTATAAATTATGCTTTCTTGAAGTTTTTTTTTTTGTAATGTTACTTAATTCAAAACTGAACCCGAACGCTACTTTTATAACTACGACTTCCTGTGAATCTCAAGTAGTTAAAAAGAAAACGAAACTATAAAGTCGAGTTTTTTAAGGCAATGTCGATGCGCGCCTACGGGCACTTTTTTCTTTCGACACTTTATTAATGGTAACGGAGAGACGAATTTTTAAACTTTTTTTTTTCACTTCTTACTGTATGTCGGTAAAAATATTCTGTATAATAATAATAATATATTGTACAGCCGATGAGTTTTATAAACTATATCGTATACATAAAAACGCCGTCAAAGAAAAACTATTTTTGTAAGTTGAGGACATGCAACACGAAAAAAGCCGGAATCACTCTAGGTCGCGTGGGTAGTTTGACGGAGTAGCGACTACGCTTTGGGTGGGTTAGGCTTTGATTAGGGGGTTGTGGTTCAAACGTATTGTTTAATATAAAAAATTATTCTGAGCGAGCTCAGTTATCTAGTACTGATAAAAAATATATTTAACAAAAAATATACTTCGAAAATTATTAAATTTTTTTTAAAAAACCTGAAAAAAATTTTTTTTTATCTTTAAAAACATATAAAATTAATTTAGTTTATAAAAGTTTGAAAACGACGTGGAAATAATATTTTATACGTTAGGTATATAGCCGTTCTGACGCCGGATTTGGCGATTTTGCCATTTTGTCGTTTACAGCTTATAACTCGGAAAACAATTAAAATTTCCAAAAATGCTTCAAATAAAATAAAATTAAAAGCCATAACACCAAATTTTATACGGTATTCAACGTAATGATCGGAGCATTCTTTCAACCCATAAAAAGTCATTACGATTCTAAAAATTTTAAATTTTTTGTCGTGAGATTCTCGATTTTATTTTTTGGGTTTTGGAATAAAACAAATTATTTTTGTAAAATAACTGAAGCATTTAGTAGATTCTTATGTGCAGTGGCGTACCAAACGCCCGGAGCAGTTTTTTATTGCACTTATTTGGAATCATCTTGGAGCTGGGGGTGGTTCAACCCATCACACCGTAAACGTTTCCCGAAAAATGTGTATAATATTCTGGTAAAAAATCCTAAATTTTTAACTCAAATTTAGTACACTTTTGGATTTGTTAATTGATAAAAAGAAAATGGTTTTGGACTACATTTATTTGACTTATTGTTGATTGTTATTGTTAGTTTCGATAACAATTTTTTGTTATGAAGTTTTCACCTACCCCGCGATCAACAATAAACATTTACGGAAAAATCTCAAAGTACATTGCAGCTGCAGGGTAAGAAAAAATTTTTTATTTGATTTTTTTATACGGAAATACCGAATGTGAAAACAAATATTGTGCATTATAGCAGTCAAATACAATACGTTTTATTTTATCCAAAGACCGTAAAAATATGAACAGTTATCAAGTCATAATTGTATGACATTAACATAACTCTATTGTTATACGTGTATTTTTATTATAAAATTCCGTTTAAATTCCAAAATCAATGTTGGGAAATTTAGTTTGAACTAATAAAAAAAAATTTATTTTTTTAAACTAACCAACGATGGTTTTTATCGAATATCAAATTAATTTTAACTCGTTTAATTTGTACGTTAAAGTTCGTTTGTTAAGTTTAAACATACGTAAAAAAATAAGTAAAGCGAGTTGAATAACATGAATTTAACTTCGAACGAACCCAGCCTCGGTTTTTATTTTTCGCGAGTATTTGGCCAGGTACAGTTGGTGTGCGGTATCTCCGCGGGCTGGAGCACACGTTTAAAAGCCCATAGAATCACCGAAACTTATATTACTCGAGTCGCAAACGGCATTTTACGACTTTCCGGGACATTGATTTTTTTTTTGTTTTCACCCAAAACTCGTATTTTCTTCAGTGGTTAGCGCCAAGCTGCGACCGCGATAAATTTGAAGTTTTTTTTTTTTTTTGTTCCGTTTCGTGTTTGGACCGTGACACTTGTTTTAAAGTTTATTCACAGCGCGAAAAACTAAACGTTTTTAAATAATATACCGAGCGACTCGAGACCGTGTTGTAAGCGAAATATTTTTTTATTTTTTTGTTGACAACAACGATATCATAACGAAACATTTGGTTTGTACAAAAAATACGCAATTTTTGTAATTTCTCATACAGAGGTACTTACCTACGTTTGGGTTCACTACTTATGCGGTTGCACACGGAAGAGTAACTATAGTAAAAAACAAAAACAAGTAAAAATAGTGTTTTTTTTTTTATGACAAACACGAATAAAATAAAAACTCTTTTCGAGTGCCGTCGGTTTTCAGATTATGCTGTTGAGTCTTGAAAAACGTATTCGAAGAACCAATATAACAAGGTACCCTGGCGCGACCTGCCTGTTATTTTTGAATTATTCCGTTTCTGTGAGCAAAGAAGACATAAAATAGACAGCGAGTAGACGGTTTTTTTTTTGTAACGACGTATTTGATTTCTGAGAGTGCTGTATGTGTTTTGACGGGTCTTCGCGATCCGGCGTTTCTTTGAAAATCTTAAAATTTTTCCAACGCTACAATTCCGCCTAGCACGCTCATAAATAGTTTCCGTTGGAGAGTTCCTTTTTTCGACGGTAATTTATCCGAACAATCGTTTGAGCATTTCATTGAATGTTTTAATGATTCGAACAAATAGGTTCTTATGAACGACGAGAAGTGGTGACAAACGCGTTATTAACGAAATTCATTTTGATTTTGGTCGTTTTATGCGTTCGTAATACCCACCGAAAGATTAGATATGATTACGAACAATTAGCCGGTTGTATTTTGTTGATTTCAATATTTGGTTAAAAAAAAAATCTGTTTCAGTAGGTATATCAATACCATTCTTCGAGATTTTTCGAGATTATTCGTTTTTTTTTGCATTTTTTGGCTCGGTCATTTTTCCGAATACAAAAAATGATTGCCCGAATATTTTCAAACTTAAGGTGTATTCGTATTTGTAGGATATCGAATAATAATCGTGTTGTTTGTTTCCAATTTTGAATAATAATATTTGTATCCGATTTGTCTCGCAGAGTTTCCGTGTACCTTGATCGTTCCTCAACACCGAACGGAATCGATGTTTCGCGTTAAGTGTTTAGTACACGTTAACGATCTCGTCGAACGAACGCTCGTGGACGGTTTAAAAAATCGAAATCGTTTTCCTTTGTTGCAGACGTTTTGTCGTTGTTGTCGTTTTTTTTCCGTCGAAACACACACGTAACACGATTATACTACATCTTTTTTTTTCCCGTCAGAACACGACGTCGTTTGCGACGAGATGAATGGCCCCGGCGCCGCGCCATTGTTTCGTCCGTTCGTCAAAACCCACGCGCGGAAACCCGAAGAGGAGCAGCGGTATAGTGCCGTCATACAATACAAATACAGTGCAACACTTTTTCACTTCCGGACCCGCGGTTCGGGCGTTAATGGAAAACGAAAAACGATAGATAACGGCTGTATAAAACGCGAGTCTACTACGTGGTGCGCGAAAGTCGAGCTGCTGTTATTGTGACGAGATAAAAACCGAAAAAGTTCTAATCGCCAAAGTGTTTCGCCGAGTTTTTTGGCAATTTAAAACGACCGCCGAAAATCTGTCACCGGTTTCACGTTTTAAAACGTAACGCGTTAGTAGGCGCCGGGTGATCGAAATATGCTCACAACGAGCGAGCCCAGTTATTCGTTATTTTGTACGATTCGCGTGTTTGCACCTTGTTTAACGCTATAAAATTTGAAGAAAAAACATTAAAAAAATTTACCAATTATTACGTCACGAAGAGAGCCGTGTCACAACTCGGAAGACCTCGGAAAAATGTATGTTCTATCGTTAGAAAACAGAATATTGTGGAAGCAGACAGTTTTTAACAGCGCGAGAAATAAGGTTCGACAGAAAGTATCAAAAACCAACGAGAAATTCGAGTTTCTATGTTTTAAGAAACCGACTAGATTGGATCCGTATCGGTATGGAAGTTTATTCGTATTGCATCCACATTACAAGTATTTTTTATACGATGACGCAAAACGATAACGATAACCGCGATTAAACTTTTAATTTTATCTTCGGGTTATTATATTTTCTTCCGTGAGTTTAATAGTTTTATCCATTACATATTGTTCAACGAAACTCGTCTCTATAATATTGCTGGATATCACCTAGACGGATTTTTTTTTTCATCCTCCCCGGCTATACTCGTTGGCGCCTAATTGTAAATCGATACGTGCACGACCCGGGTTCTATGTAAGAGGGATGATATTCGCTTTGACGACCAAAGTTTTCTACCTGTATTTATCAGTATCAAACGCGGGAGACTGCGGGAAAAAAAAAAAAAAATGAAATGGAATTATTTCCATCAATTTTTTTTTCCATTTAACGTTTTTTAATTTTTTTCCAATGCATATTCGTCCCGTTGTATTATGGCACGTGGAAGCAGATATTAAAGGTATAAAAAAAAGTATTACGTCTTAATAAAATGAGAGGCATTAGTATCGTAAAAGAGTATAAATTTCACAGTATAACTGTTGTCGACCCGACGTAATAACTATACGACGATCTCGTGACGCAAACCGTTTAAATAAATTAAATTTGATAATAGTTTTCGTTTTAAAAATAGAGCTAACTCTGAACCGATAAAATTGCTAAAAACAATAAAATGTACGAACATTATCCCCAAT
>CM029359.1:33956649-33975572 GCA_017140985.1 Hormaphis cornu
CGTTATCGGCAAACAATTCACGTTTAAAATATGTATAAAAAGACGATAAAAAAGTACAAAGA
This sequence comes from Hormaphis cornu, assembly GCA_017140985.1. Taxonomy (NCBI): domain Eukaryota; kingdom Metazoa; phylum Arthropoda; class Insecta; order Hemiptera; family Hormaphididae; genus Hormaphis; species Hormaphis cornu. The sequence continues at coordinate 33,956,712 of CM029359.1, forward strand.
ATAATAATTTATACTGTGATCTTCCTCCTCTCGCTTCGTTTTGTCATAAGATATTTCGTATCTTTGCCTCGTAACGCGACTTTTCACCTCTTCTCGGCGTTATTACTGCAGCCACACACCAAGTCGCTGTCGGAATGAGCGGAAAAAACGTGATACAATATACGAAAAAAAAAAAATAAATAAAATAACGTCGGCGATTTCTATCAAAAGTATAATCGTCCTAGCTGTATGTATGTATAAGCGATATGAACGATTTTCTGCGAGGATCAGTGTATTCATGTGTAAAACGCCTATTATAATATCCGAGCGAACGATAAAATATAATTGCGATTGCACGCGGAGAATTCATTTTCTCTCTAACAATAATACGGTATTGGACAAACAAATAACAATTATTTAGTCGAGACGGATTTCGTATCGGATTTTTGAATTTTTACAATAATGTTTTTTCTTTTTTTTTTGTGAACACTTTTTAAGATACAGAATGTTGATGCTGCAATGTTGAAAGTCAGTAACTTCTCTGAAATGTCTTTAAACTACTAATCCGATACTTTGAAATTTGAGAATTTAAAACCGAAAGAGTTAGGATAAAAAAAAAACCAAGTGAAATTTTAGGAAAAACGATAAAAATTACGGCAAAATTTTTTTCACGGCACAATTGATTTTTGGCCATAACTTCCAAAATAATAATCGAAACTAGCGGAAATTTTTACACAATATTAAAACAAGTAAAATACAGGTATAGTCCAAGTCCAAATTTCCATTCTCTTTGAAGATTTTGTTCAATAAAAAATTTAATTTACCACAAAAAGTTTTAAAACTTTAGTACAAAGTTGGCAGCATAAACGTAATACTGAAAAATTATACTAAAAAATGACGAAAAACAAAAGTCTCAATTTTTTTTTTTTTTTAGAAAAAAATTTGTAACTTACGCAAATCTGTTATTTATCATTTGAAAATTCAATATGTAATGTTGAACAAAATTTGCTATCCGAGTAAAAAATTTCAAAAAATCATCCAGTTGATTCTGAAAGCATATAAACAATGTATTGAAATATTTTTGTAATTTTGATTATACCAATGAAATTACGCACTGTTGTGCAATTGTTACTAAAATCATAAAAACTCCTACAAATAATGGTCAAAATTGTTTGTAATTTTCACAAATTGGTTAAATTAATATTTTTTATACGTATTTACAACTTTCGGAATTTATGAACTATTTTTATTGTGAAATTTTCACCAGGACGCGTACTAGATATTCGTAAATGAGTTTGTTCAGAATTGTTTTTTTGTTTTTTATATTAAATAATACATTTGAACCACAATCTTTTTTTTTTTTTGCTTTTTATGAACAACCTGAACGTTCAGAATATATTATATTGAGAATATTAATTTATTTCAGATACCAAATGCAAATTCATTCTTTCTGACCGATTTTGTGTTGATTTGGTCGAAGGGTCCGATTTAACGGAATATTGCGGTACACCCTATAAACAAAACAATAAGCTCATTAAACGTAAATGCGCATCACAACCTTCGTGAAAGGGATTTTACAGTTAACGTGGCAAATCGAAATGCGCGTTTCAACGGCAGGGTCTGATGTGTTAATTGTATATTTCAGTGTACGACAATATCGAAATAAAATAAATTCCATTTAAATATTTTTTTACACGTAAAATAATTGTTGACGATTTTATTATAATATTTTATATATTACATAATATTTCACATGTTACGTATAAGCGAAAAATAATAGCGAATTTATTACTGGAACATCACAAACACTGCAAAGTTGCAGTCAAAACGTTTCGGGCTTTTTTTTAGCTTTCACGTTCCATTCGGCGTTGTTTCCACAAAGATCTTGGCAAGACACGATATCTTTTTTTGTGTCAACACCTTCGCTGAATCAGATAGAATAAGTCTGATTTTCTTTTTTTTCTGGGCAACAATCCATATTATTTTTTTTTTATCATCGTTCAAAATGTAAATCGTTCATTGCCATTACTTACTATTATCTTCAATACAATTTGAAGCTTTGAAAATAAAGAAATGTAAAAAAAAAATACGTTACATCGGCTATTCAATGCTCGTAATAATATTATATAATATATTTTCAAGACAATAATTGTATACATTAAAAAAGAATATTATACTAAAAAAAAAAAAAAGTAACAAAGGTCTTTCAACAAACCGTTTCCTTTGATAACAGTAAGCATTCGTGTAAAGACTGTATTGCGTTTACGGTCGACGACAGAAATAACGACCTCTAAATTTAAGTACATAATATTTACCCTGCATTGAACAGAAAATGAATTTAAATCATATAAAATAGGTATAGTATTATCATAATACTTGACTAAATTGAAAGTTATCAAAGAGGAGTATACGGTTCCTAATATTATATAAAATTTAATTTATGTTTCAGAACTTGAAGAATCAGATTATGACCACAAATTTGTGGGTAGAACAGGTATGTAATGCGTTTTATTATTAAATATGTATTGATTACTGATTGTAAAAATTTCGAGTTTAAAACGTGTCATTCTGTAGTACGGTATGTATATGAAAGTGAGGGTGTGATTTTGGTGAGTTGTTTCCAAATCAATCGTAATAAGTACCTATATATTATAATAACATTTTATGACAAACCAATTAAATATTGATTCTTTCTGATTTTAAATATTGTAGATCGTTTTTACTTTGAGCCTTAGAACAAATGACAATTTGTAAATGACCTAAGACTCTTTGGAAGGTAAATTATAATTGAGAGAATTTTTTAATTACATATTATATTTTCTTATAGTAATTATTAAGTTTGTGACTAGCTCGGATATTGTACTGTTGGTAGTGCGAGTTAAAAACAGAAAATTAGATTTACTGCAAAGTTAAAAATTACGATCGCAAAGTTTTTGAGAGTAACTTTTTCCAAATGCGCCGAAATCCCTCTCCTCCGTAACGACCATATCCATACAGAATATTTAGGAAATCACGTAAATCATTTTCCAAAACTTTTCACGGTTCAGACCAGCCCTTTCAATTGGCCGAATCACAGTTCAAAATATACGTATACGTACGGCACGATTTAAGCTGTACGCGACCAAACAGTATAATTTAAGTAATTTTGCTCCAGCTAATTGCGTAAGTTGAAAATAAGGAGATTAATTCAAAGTTTAAATAACCGTTATTTTCCAAACGGTTCACAGTCAGGTGTTTTGTCGTATTTATTGTTGAAAATAAAAAAAGCAACGAACACAATTGTTTGAAAACAGAAAAACATTGTTTCGAGTGAGAAAATATAATTATAAAAACTTGGAAAGTTCTTCAGTTGATTTGACGAAACGTTCAAAACCGTTCGAAATGTATTGAAATGTTTATCACGTTTACGATGCGAGTATACGTATCCCGTATGAAAACGCGTGGACGTTTTAAGTGATCCGAACTAATATTTTGCATTTTTGAGTTTCGAAAATCTGAATATTACGCTAAAATTACATGTTCTCATATCTGTTTTATTGCTGATTTATTGCTATCGAGGATTTTTACATTAGATAAAGGAGTTTAATTCCAGGTTTAAGTATTAGGCGTAGTATATACTTAAGTGCTAAATGTGTACTGGTAGTCGTACAAGTTTATAGATACCAATTATTATTGTTTAAGATTAAAATTCATTATTAGCGATGTTCAGTTCCGACTTGATCTTTACGTCATTTTAAATATATATACATATATTATTCTTGTTTGTCACTATATTTAAATATTTTAATGGGTAAAATTCAATGATCGTATAAACGGTAAATTGTAATATATCTAAATAAACACTGAATTAGGAAATAATAAAAGTGTTAATGAATCCAATCCGGTACGATATTCTTCATATTATACAATTCTACTTGAAAAAAAAGATGAAAAAAAAAATGCGATCACCGTAATGGACAAATATATTTTAGTAGTTTGGTTCCGACATTGATAAAATGAATATAATCGAATCGATATAATTTAAAACAAACTAACTAAATTTGTGTAAGTAATGTGTATAATTTCGTAATGCTTATCTTATACACTGCCATGTGCAATAAAGTAATGCTTTTTACTGTACGAATTTCGTATTGAATTTTGTTATTTTTTGTAACAAGAGAAATAAACTTACTTTTAGAAGTCCTATAATTTAGTAGGGATAGAAGTTTTTCTCAAATGTGTCGGTAGTATGTTTATCGATCAATTAACGAAATAGCGTTTCATTTTAATAATTCAAAAACGCAGTCTGAAACTTTAATAATTAAAACTAAGCGATCAATTTGTTGTTCAAGATGTTCCACTTTCCTATGTGTAAGTATAATCGATTTCTTTTGTTTAGTACTCCTACTCGGGACGTTAGTATAAAATTAGAAATAACAATTGGGCTTAAGTTTTAAAAGTACGGTTTTCAGTTTAACAGTGTTCAATATATTTTGTAAATTTTTACTTGAGATATTAGTTATCTCAAGTTATTAATTATTAAAAAACTACCAACAGTAGTTTGATAAAAAAATATTGCCATGGCTGTTTTTATCAAAATATAAGCCGTCTGTACTGAGTAATGTACATATAGATTTTAAATTATGTTTTTTTTTATCAGTCATAAACTTTTCGGGTAGTATAATCTTATCTTTGACACCTCTAAATTTAGGACTGGTAATAAGACCGAGATGGTGCTTAAAATTTTTTTTATAAGTGTGAATTTTTTTTTTTGTTACGTTCCAAAACAAAAAAGATAAAAAATGCTTAAAATTACTAAACATTCTCTCACACGTCGTACGAACCAATTTCGATAGTTTTTGGGTGATTCATACAATTTAGACGTTATATGATTTGTTAATTTTCGTAGTTATTGTTTTATAAAAATTTTCACCTTAGATTACTGAGACTCGAATTTGATTCATACAACACTATACGTCGTTAAAAAAATCCCGAAATCGAATAAAATATTTTGGTGTACAGGTTAGTTATCAAAACTTTACTTGAGCTTTAGAAAATATTTCCTTAGCATGTTGTTAAACTATCAGTTTTTTTACACTTTTACACTGTCTATATATTGTTAATTTTATTATTTTTGGAAATAATTTTTACAAACACCATTTACGAGTACATCGAAACGTTGTTAAGATTGAGTAAACACAAACGTGATAAACAATTCAAATTTATTTAGACTATTTCAAACAATATGTATAACTTTAACTTAGGAATATAATATGAGTTTGATTCACTCAGATCGTTATTAGAATTAATTTTTTTGTAAGCAATTTTGATCATTTCTTTGAAATCTAATACGCGTAAAACTTTTATAATACACGAAATAGTGATCCGTCAACAACAGTGACCAGCTATTCCCTTCAATTTCTTTCCTCTGCTAAGTACATTTTTATTTTAAGTCCTTGTAATTATTTTACGTTGCAAGCAATCAACTCTGTAGATATTCGAGTACCATTATTCCGAACGGTGTTCATTAGGTCGACAAAAAACATGTGTATGACTGAATTGCTCATTCAGAACTTGATCATTATATTTTTTAGACCATACTATCATATATATATATATATTTACATTATTTTTCAAAGAATAAAGCTGTTTTTTGAATATTTCGAGACAAACTTTAAGTAAATTAGAAGTATCCTTGGTAAAAACAAAACATCATACTTGAAACATCAAAGCATATTTTGATGATGCCTAAGAAATAAGTATAACTGTTCTTTTAAAAATATATGTAAAACGTCGTACGCCGTTTTTCGATAGAAAAAAGTAAAAAGCTTATTAATTAAAATCGCGGTAAATATTATTTTATTTTCAATGATAAAATTCTTTGTTAAGAAAGTTTAAAAGAGTCATGTCCAGTTAATCTAATTGATTTTTATAATTTTAATTAATATATTCGATATAGTTAATGTAATGATTGTATATATTGGGTCATAAAAATTTTATATTTTACTAGAAATCATTCAATTAATTTTTGAAAAAAATGTTTTGAAGTAGGGTTATTATGAAGTAAATGAACATAACTTAACATACATGATATAACTTTTTCGGGTAGTAAAATATGTTTTGGGGTTTTTCGGTAACTTGAAAATCGAGCGAAATTTAAAAAAAAAAAAAATTCAAATAAAGTAGCAGTCGTATACTTTCACATATCAATCTTTTAAACAGCATTGCATAGCTTTCATTACTATCTTAGTGTTATTAAAAAAAAAAAAAAAAAAAACAAGTCAACTATGTACAATCAATATTTTGAAAAAATGCATTTATATTTTCTCTCTCATTACAAACCCTACAATAACTGACGATACCGTTCAAACAGAACAAAAAGACTTTAAATTAGTGAATACACCTGCAGAAATAAAAAAAAAATGAAAAAATAGCACTTTTGTTTTGGTTTCCCTTGATCATTTTTTTGGGTATCTATTAGTAGAGTTCCAATCGTAATATTTTATAGCACTAATTATAGTTAGGAAAGTGGACGTAGACTGTACTTTATTTGAAACGTATTTTATTTTTTATTTCAATGATTTTTCTAGGTTTGTGATAACGTTTTCGTGAGCTCCGATCTTTACGTTGAAAACCAAAAAAAAAAAAAAAAATTAATGATGATAATTTTGTTCTGGCTTTAGATAGTACTACAACGTTTGAAACTTTTTTAGATTTTGAGCGTAGTGAAGAGTATATTGTTTTTATAATGATGTTTTTTTTTTGTTTTCCTGTGAACACTTTGACGGCCAGAGGGTCAATCGGAAAAATCTCATAATTTGGTAAATGGAATTAGATTGTGCCTTACTAGAAGCTTTTTTTTTTTTTTTTCAAATTTTCGTTCGTTTTTGAGGTATGACCAAAAAATCAACACACTTTTTGACCATTTTACGAAAACGGAAAATACGGAAAACGGCTTCGACTTTTATAATCACTTTTAACAGGTGGTGTCGAATACCGAATACGTTGAATACCTACCACAAACAAGTTTAGGTGTTGATTTTAAAACGTATTTTATTTGAAATGTTTTTTGATTTATCGATTATGTTTTTAATTATCCGACAAAAACGACGAAAATTGGAACATCGCCAAATTCGATTATTCAAGTTTCCGAATAGAAGGAGCGAACTGATAAATGCGTATTACGTTACAAAAAGAATATGTTTTAAATTAGATGTTGTTCAAAACAACGATTAAAATTTTACATATTTTGGTGAATATTGTTCTGACATTTTCACGTGCTAGTGCTTTATATAACATAACATGGTAAACATATAAAAAAAAAAAAACGAAGGAAAAGAAGAAAATAAGTACATCGTATTCGGTCAGGTGAGAAGTTGTTTCGATTATCTAAAAATGACGCGTTTCAGGTAGTACAGGTATGGTATTTAATATATATATTTTGGTTAAATTTGGTTTTTACACAGGACTGAGCTCGCTACGAATCGTTTTTTTCTTTCGAACGCAATGATTTGTCGTTGCTTTTCGGATATCAAGTTCGAACCGCAACTTTCGAAACGCTATCCGAACAGTCGATCCGTCCGAAACGACCCGACCTAAAATCTCATCTCCACTTTCTTTCCTCACCCTGTCTCACTAATATTTCCCGAATGTAAAAAAAAAACGACACGAAAATAAATGGTCGCGCGACAGAAACAACGATTTTCGACGAATCGATTTTTTTTGAATCCATTTTAAACGATTCGGGTGTTATAATTATTGTTGCGCGTCTGTCGTTTCAGGCATGGAACGATTACAAACTGAAATGGGACCCGAAGGAGTACGGCGGCGTGCAGATGCTTCACGTGCCGTCCGACCACATTTGGCGGCCGGACATCGTGCTCTACAACAAGTGAGTGGCTGCAGGGTATGCTGAATAATAACGTAAAAGTTCCCGCTATTAAATTCGGCGGGAACGCGGTTTGCTAATAATTATTAGCATTATTATTATTATAATAATATTATAATATTTATAAAACAACAGCGACCGTTCTTTCTCCCGGTCCGACCAGCGAGACACTACGGATTTTCGTCGTTTCGATAGTGTGATAGTTTGTGCGGTATCGACGGTAACTGCTGTTGATTATACGCGTGGCATCGATCTGTGTTTGTTTTACGATGTGTGTATAGGTAAAAACGACGGTTTTACACCCAGGAAATGTGTTGTTGAGCAGGAAATTTTCGCGGATTCAGGACTAAAAAAATAGAAACAATTTTTTAAACGGACAGTGTATGACTCCTATGCGTACGAATCATAAAAATAACGCGAACTGTCTAATTTAAATTATATCTTTCGAAACGCGCTGCGGTGCTGTGAGAAAACGGACGTTCGAAAATCCAAACAACACAACAACCGTTCGTTGCGAATAACGGTGGATGCTCGTTGTGGAGTCCCGGATTTTCAAAATTCCATAAAACTTTTCTTTTTTTTCCCTTCAAATATCGAGCTCCCGACGAAATTCCGGCCGACGTATAACACAAATCCGAAAATGTAAATACATTCTGCGGTCCTGGAGCTATAAGGTATTCCAGACTCTCCGCAGATGTTCCGGCATATTTTTAGGTAAAAAAGATGTTTTTAATGAAAAAAAATGTGTAATTAGTTGTTCGCGCGTGTAACATTATCATGCAGTCACACGGGTCGTACACTAGTTTTGCATTAAAACTTATCGATGAACTTGCAAAAAAAAATATAAAGAGTAAATAAAAAGTTTTATTGCCAAGACGTATTATAAGAACCTAACTGCGTCATTAAAATGTTATATAACATCGGTATAACCGTAGTTATAACTCGTTTTGCTCTTAGGGTTCATTTAATTTTGTCTTAACTGTTTATTGTTTTTTTTTTTTATACATGCCATTCGTTATGATTAACTTTGTTTAATTTCATAATTGAATAATGATTATTTATGAAACATTCGATTTCAAAGAATTTCAAAGTCGTAAATAACTCTGTATTTTCATTCTTGTGTTCGTACCTACAACTTTTATGCTTTTTTTAAGAATCGACAAAACGTATGTCGTCTGTAAGAATAGTTAACAGAGTCAAATCAATAAAAATACGATGTAACTCGATTTTTAAAATTAAAACGTCGATTTGAACTAAACACGTTTTTATTTTAAATTCGAACAACGATGATCCAAAAGGTACTGTAAACATTCGTTTTTATTTTACTCTTGTTTTTTTTTTTCATTTCGTAAAATTGCAAAAATAAACTCTTTGATAACAGAATTTCGAAATCTATAAACAACAGTGTATTTAACCGTCGATAAATTGCAATCCGACGAAACCCGTACATTTTAATTCAAACGGCACATAAGTTTTTGTTTTAATTTTGCATCTGTAAATTTGCAGGTTTCACCGTGGCAATATATCAACTGAATTAGGTTATTTAGACACCTGTAAAATGAACTGCTATTGTTTGATTCCTGTATAATGTGCGTAATTATAATATGAATTATTTTTTTTTTGTTATACGTAGTGTAAAACACCCCGCAATGGTCACGAGATGCAATATTGATGCGCGTAAAGACTTAGTTATAATACTATCTCCTCAAATACGTGTGACACATCGAACAATTTTCAATATATTATACTATATGTATGTAATAAACGAAATATGCTCTTAGTAAACACATAATGATGATGATAATGTAAGATTTTGTAACAGTTTAAAAGAAAAACATTGAAAATCTCGTAGGTAAACACGATAGTTGTTAGACGACAATTATTTTGATACGATTTGAGGTGGAAAATACATCATTTTTGTGCGGTGGAAGTCAGTAAGTGCGAAAACGTTTTTATAAAATCATAAAGAAATCAAAATAATAATATTACACGTAGGAGTTTGTAAAACCGTGAAGAAGAATCGATGTCGAAAGAGACGTATGAATTCTACATGAACGATATAAAATACGTACGATAGTATAATAATATGCTGCTTTTATTGGAACGTTTACGACCTATACACTTTTTATTGTGTGTTTACAGACGGTAAAAATGTTTTTCGACGATGAAAATCTCCGAATCGTTCGTGAAACATACGCGTATTGGTTTCGCACCGAGTGGCGAACATTCGGATGGTAATTTTAAAACATCCATGTACAGAGTGTTCCGAGTCAGTAATCCTCTCGGAAAATATATTGAAAATAGAAAAACAGTTTGCACATGGAAGTTTTGTTTTTTTTTTGTGTGGTCCACAATAATTACAGTCCCAAATGGTTTTATGCGGTGTTTGTGTTTTTTATATAAACTTTGTACACTTTTTTTGTGTGTGTGTTGTGTACGTATAATTTTTTTAATGAATTTTGATGGTCTACAAGCAATTTTCCATAGAAAACTCTACAAGTTAGATGGGTTTAAAGTCTCAAAAAAGTATGCACTTTAACGTACATATATAGTTGCAGTTTGGATTCGTGTTATTTTACAATGCATTATTAAGTAAGTAAAATTATCATCTAGTAAATGCGTTGACGTATCGTTTGCAAACTAAAATAATGGCATTACATTGTAGTCGACAAAAAATAAAACAATTTTCATGATATAAAAACGTTTTTTTTTCTGTATCCAATACTTTCTGACATAATTGCTGTGACATCATAGCTTGAATCGCCCTGTATATATACACATATACGTGCTCGGTTTCATTTCACGATTAAACGATTTGTTCGATAAGCCGTATTTGTATGCGACATAACTGACTTAAAAGTTTGTAGTCAAAACAAAATTTCTGTCGAATATTACGTACAAAATATAATAACTGCGTGTTTAACTGAAATGTGAAAACTTCCGTTCGCTCGCGGCACTCGGAAACGTGGTCAGATTGTCATGTATCTATTGTCAAAAATTATGTAAACGGATGTGAATTTTACCGATAAATTTATTTCTGTAAATCTACCGGCAAGATTGCGTAAATATTATTCCGTTGACTGGTCTTTAATTTTTAAGTTTTTCACAAGTTTTCCGTCAACTCCGGAAAGTTACCGAACTAGACGTAAAATGTGGTTAAGGTAAAGCGTTACCTTTGTTTTTTTGAAGAGTTTAAGAAAAAAAACGTTTTGAATTGATACAGGTCAACTTAAAGTCGAGAAGCTAAAAAAATAAATAAACTTATAGTAAACTCTAAGTCAAAAGTTAACGAAAACAATAATGGTTGACGAGTATCACTAGTTAACTTAATTGAAATCCGCTTAACTTTTTTACTTGATTTTAACTAATTAGCGAGTCAATGTCTTGCAATAGTAACCGAGCCGCGTAACTCGTTTAACTGTGATAATTACGATACGCTCAACCCTTCGACGAAATGCGGCCGAGCGCTGCGAGAACAAGCACGACAACGACGGGAGTAGACTGCGACTAAATAATATAGCGTCTTGGCTCCGCAGATTCTCACTACGGTCGTAAATATTAATTCTGCTTTCCGGTAGGTCACGGGCACTACGAACGTCTAAAATACGTATATCTTAACCGGTATATTAATCAAAGTATAGGTTTGTTTTATTCTTGTGCAATACGTACAGTAATAATAACGCGTATAAATAGTATTTTTCCGAAGTGCAGGGCCGTGGCGCGCGTGCTGGCCGGCGTTTGGAGCGAGGCCAATCGTCGCTATTTAACGGGCCCGCAAGCGATGTTGTACGTGAGAAACCCTCTTCTAGACGCTGCTCGGCGAACCTGAAATCCTATTTGGTCCGCAAGTGTTCTCCGAAATTTCAAGAAAACTAGATATTTCCATACTTGAAATAATTCCTTGAAAACAGTACAAGAAAAAAGACGTCGAAACGAACAAAAAAAAAAAAGATAATAACGTATGATTTCTATTTGTGATATTGTTGAAAACTTCTCACGGTTTTTCGGATACGTTCGTCTATGAAAGAGATATTACGCTCCGGACAATCGGTGTCGGCAACACTTGTCAGTACGTATCCCGCCGATACGGTTGGATTTTGGGCCCGTAAAACGTTTTTCGGTGGAACGGCCGCGAACGATACAACGTCGTGGAATTTTCTAGAAAAAAAAAAAAAACGGTCAAATTCGAAATGTTCACAACCCCGTTTCGAGGAGATTCGAACGGATTAACAAAATGGTGTTTTCGGTGATTATTCGTAGTGGATTTTTTGTTTCGCCTCCTATCTAATATCGGCAGACGACCGGTAAACGCGGTTTTTTTTTTCGCGCGCCGTCGTTTTTCAACGCTGAACGAGAGCTTAAAATATCGCGTGTTGACAAATAACAACAATCGGATTTCGACTTCAATCCATCACGGACGTTTTAAAACCGTTTTATTTAAACGAGCCGCCGGTCCATTACGCGCGCGCCCGGTTTAGGTGAAAACGCGAGGTTATAACGATATTATTTCTGGGGCGATCGCCGACGGAGCCGTTGACAAATTATCGCCGTTTCGGCCGCACGGGATTATTTAAATTTAAATATTATTATGGTTTTGATTTACGGTCGAGGGGAGAAAAAAAAACTTTATTACGGGGGCACAACAGAAGTTCAACGCGAGTAATTTATAACGCGCTAAAATCGAGATGCGTTTTATGTCTCGACATATACGAGAACACGTCGTCGTTACAATACTGTAGTATTTACGACAAAATATTATTCGCTTGTTTTGTTTCTTCGCGAAAATGATCGCGTAGCAGCAGAAAGTGTTGCGGACGTATCATTACAAAAACCTATGGACCGCGCGTATCCCGACACACAATCGTTATACGGTCTTGTCGCCGATATAACGTTAGGCGTTCGTGGACGAAACGAAGAATTATGATCAAGATTCAAGCTTATCTTTACGTACTTTTCACGGAACAATCAAATTAAATCATTTATCATCATCCGTGATTGCCCTACGTTCGTTTCGGCGACTCAATCTTGGTTTGTGTACTATGGTTTCGACGCGATCTTCATTAATATCACGCTATTTCAGTGTTTTACGACATCAGTTATGCGTTACAAATAATTTTTCAAACGTACAACGTGTATAGGTGTCCGGCCAAAAATTGATCACTCCCTGTATTTTACAACGGTTCTAAACGATACTTTAAAGGCAATATTGATGCGAGTAAATATAGCGGATTCGCGTTCACGTTATATGATTCGTTATAAAATCTTTGTGGTTTTGTAAAAAAAAAACTTATAATTCAACATTCAAATACGGGGTTTTGTCGTGAATCGTACACGTTTGAACGGTTTAACAATTTGACAATCAATATTTTTTTTCCGTTTTGAAGGTTGTTTAACCGTTTCTATTTTTTCCATAGGAACAAACATTTTACTACGGCTGTTAAAACAGCTGTACGTTTAGCAGAACAACTATAACCACGCCGTACCCTTCAAACGCGTGCGTTCCATAAAAACATTTTTTTCTTATTTTTGGAGGCACATAACGCTAAAAACATTTTTTTTTTTTATTAAAATACAAATTTTTCGGCTTGTCGAGCGTCCGATTTCGTGCCGTTTTTTTTTCTTTTGCGCTTTTTTCGTTTCGTTTCGGTGACCACTGAAAACAAATTACTCCGATTTCATCACAAACAATGTTTTGCACTCGTTTTATTTATTATCATTGCTTTATAGTTATTTGTTTTTTTTATCATCATCATTTTTACGGATGTGACGGCCATAAACAAAAAAGATGTTTTTGTAATAAAATAACCAGTATAAAAAAAATAGGACGAAAATATCTCTCTTAAATCTCGCTCGATCTGAAATTATGTTGATGGCAGTAATAATAATAATAAACCTAATAAAATCACACCCCAGGTGCTTTGCTTTTTTTTTTTTTATACTAAAAATACTACGACTACGTGACCGCGTTGTGTCAAGCAATAAAAAAAAAAAAAAAAAAATACGGACGAAAATAAAAATTAAAAAAATAACGGCAAAGCTTCGGAGATTAGTCCCCAGTGTACTCACTCATATGAGTAAATTAAAAAAAAAAAAATGTGTGATTTCTGTACTGGCGAAATCGGCACTATAGAAAAGATGACGAATCTAAAAGCTGCAAGACATAAGAGCGTTTTATGATCTGGTCTGAATGGAAGTGATATATCATAGTAAAATACAGGTGAATATGGTTTAATTTGATTATTTTGAAAAGTTGAAATCGTTCATGCATAATATTGTTATTATCGTTGTTTCGAAATAATTATTGACTTACTCTCTATATATACGGACTTCAAAATATAGGTTAAAATCATTGTGAATTCTAAGTATTGATAATTTATTAATAAACTTCGAAAACGTAGGTAACATACAAGCAACACACGATAAGTTGAATCAAAGAAAAGAAGAACCTAAACACCGTTTTTACAAGCGACGATTTTGCAAATAAATAAGTTTTCATAACTATATGGCTGTTTAAAATTGATCAAATATCGTCACAGTTTCAATACTTCAATCGTTATTTAGAATGAAAATTGAATAAGTACAACCGTATTAATCTATGGAACTGCTGCAAGACCATATTTGCGTCATAGAAGTGCGACGAAGACTCTTAACGGACTTAAATTTTTTTTTTCCAATAATTACAATATCGTATTAAAAACAATGTTATCGTCGCTCATTTTTTTTTTTTTTAACTCGATAATATATTTGGAACCAGGCTGTTTATTTTTATGTTGATACTCAATGTTTATTTACGAGATAACTAATTTTTATTGATTTATAATGAACACGTGTGAAAATAGGACGTGTTGTGCCAGCACAAACATTTATATTCAAATATCTAAACTGTGATTTATTTTAGAGAGTTGCTATTGTTTACGAATAAAACTGTTTTCAAATGGTTTTGTTTTTTATTTTATAGATTAACCGTTTTTTTTTCGGCAACAAAAGAGTTGGAAAAACGCCAAGTTGAAGTTTTATTTTCTTATCAAAAGCCGAACACAATAGGCTTAAAACGTATCTAGATTTATAGTATGCAATGAAAATAAAACGAAAAATAATTATTTACCGTTCATTAGAATGTCGAATATCTACGCATAATTAATACTATTGAAACCTGAATATGTATAAATAATAACAAAAATCGTATGATTTGTAAAATAAAAAACAATTATTCTTGCAACTTGTATGAATATAATTACTATAATATATTACCACTTGAGTAGGCTCACCACCGCTATTTTTAGATACGCCGCATACTTTTCGTATCAATCCAAAAATAAAAACTTTTTAATACTTCATATAGTTCATATTATAAAAAGTATCTTTTGTACGGAATGCAAATACTTTTGTTTTTCAGATACGACCATCGTAAAATTTAAAAAAAAAAAACATATTTCATGCTAAATATTAAAAAATTTCATTACAAATTTCTAGATTTTAATATTTAAATGAAAACAAATTTATAGAACGAAAATCGGACGGTCCTTCCACAATGCCACAGCGTATTCTTGTAATATGATGAAATATTGAGATTATGTATAAAAATATACGCAAATATTATGAAAAAGTAAAACAGTGTACAAATTGTCGAGTACAATTTTTGATGGAGAGACCGGGAGAGGATCCAGGGCCATTTGGAAAAAAACAAAAGACTTTATCTATTACAATGGATGTGAAACGTAGGATCATGCGTGGTTTGATGAATCGGAGAGTAGTAGCGTCTGGTGTTTTTTGCGATGAAATAATTCCATTAAGACAAAAATGTAAGTTTCGCGGAAGTGTGGTGAGACCAACCAAATGTTTGTCTTACGGTTCGGAGTGTTGGGCGGTGGACAGGAAAATAAAACTGAGAATGAACGTGGCGGAAATGACGACGCTTAGACGGATGAGTGGAATAAAGAGATAAGATAGAATAAGGAACGAACGTGTAAGGGCTGTATTGACGTTACACTAATAATGGACAAAGCGTGGGAGAATTTTAGACTGAAATGGTTTGGGAATGTAATTAGGAGAGAAGAGGAGTTGTGAACGTTAAAACCTGAAAAAACAACAAGACCGAAAAAGAGAAACAATTGAAAACGGTCTTGTGAGGTCTGTGTGTGTGTAGAGAATGAAAATGAACGTGACAAGTGGAGGTAAACAGGATAAGGGTGGCCAACCCTAAATAGTTAAGAGAAAAGCGTGGAAAATAAAAAGAGAGAGCGACTCTAAAAGTGTGAGCTAGAATGTAGTGAAAAATCACTACAATGATTAACAGTATCGAGTGTTTCGTTTTCAGACATCAAAAACAAAAGTGTCACGATGAGTTTTATAATATGCGCGAAAATATTGATGGATTCCTCTCAGAACAGACGCGAAGAGGCGGATAAAAACGATTGAAAATGATATGCGATCGCGATTAGTGAAGAGGACAAGGATTGGAGGAATGTAAAGAAGAAGAAAGAGGAGGACGTGTACGATTGGAATTTTTCGCTCGACCGTTTTAAACGTTTTCCGAACACGCCCCCGGAACTCGATTATTATAGACGAAACAGGCGACTGATGATCTGACGGTTTTCTGCGGAGCTGTGATTATCCGCCCCGTATTCACAATAATAATAATATAATATAGTATAACAACGATATATTTTACGGTCGTCTCGCTGGCAAGACACCGAGACTTCTTTAACGCCTTCTTTTCCAGTTCATAATAATAATAATATTTCGTTCTCGGCGTGTCGGCGAGGCGTCGGCGTTCCAGTTTCACCGCATACATAATTAATCGGCGAACGGTGCGCGCGTCAGTTACCCGCGGGGACGGACCGGAAGAACGGCTATTAATTCACGGCGCTGCGGATGCGAAAAGGCGAACGAGGCTTAAGAAGAAAAGGGGAAAAAAGCCGCATACACGGTGCCCCGAGAAGACGATTCATATATTGGATAACTGATGTAGGGAAAATGGTAAAAAATACGATTCTATTCGGATACGTTTCGAATGCGCGGTTATGGACGGTCTTGAAGTCGGGACAAATTGACGGATGCCTACGTTTCTATTTGAAAGAAACCAAATTAACCGAGAGCCTATAAGTATCAAATCGAGGCTGGTTTTTTTCACTAGTGAAACAAAAGTCAAGTTAATTGTTTTCATTTATTTGTGTTAATCGAAACAAAATCAACTCGACACGGTTGAAAATAAAGATAATAGTTCGTATTTTTAAATCAGATACATCTAGCGCATAGTATGACGTTCCCTCCGTTTCAAACATTTTTTCTCGTATTTTCTTTTGAAATTATCTTCTTTTTTTTTTTTTTAATAGAGTTTTAAAAAAAAATTCTTACCGTCATAGTGAACAAGTCAAATTAAAAAATAAATAAATTGATTTATCAAGTTAAAAGTTAAAAAAAATGTATTTGCAAGTTAATTGATTTAATGAACTTAACTTTTTAATTTAAATTTTAAACGAGATAATGTCCAGCATTGTGTATTATAAACTACAAAACTTTCGAATATAACTGTTCTTCAATTTAACTTCAACGCGTGTGTGATTCACAAAATCGATAATTATTTTTACGGTTCAACTTGGAAAAAAAAACAACTATATTTTATTGTTTTCTTCAGTTGTAGTGTGTATACAGGGGGTGGTAGTTTTGCGGAAATATTCCACGCGTTGTTTGTTTTTTTTTTTTTTTGTGAATTTTGAAGATTTACAGAAAGCTTCTGGTTTTTTTTTCATACGTAGATCTTAAAATTTAGTGTAAAAACATTTTATAAAATTTAACAATAACGGATACCTGTATCAATAAAATATGCAATTTGCCACTGGTTTTATTCAACAATAGTAAAACAAACTTTTAAGTTTTGAGGGTTATCCGTTCTATCAAAATATAAAATGTAACGATTTACGCGTAAAATCAAACAAAAGTAACGATGACAAGTAGAAACGTTTTTTTATTAAGTATTTTTAAAATTGTCGTATCAAAACTTTAAAACGATTTTTCTACGAGTACAACATAGAAAATTAAGTCCTACAATATGCTAAACAGCCGAAATAAACGGATAAATTGTATACTAAAATAGCCGATAAGTTGTATATGTATTTTGACGCGAACGTTAAAAAAATACATGTACCTTTTATTATATTACATCGAGCGTGTAAGGGATTACAGTAAAATCCGATCGCGGGAACAAACTTGATCGTGTATTCCTTCTCTAAAGTGTGTCGTGAAATAAAATACCCTTGATGTGTTTTTTCACATTGTTTAACACACACTTTTGACATATGTATACAAACATGTCTATACTAACACTGAGGTACGTCGGTACGATTCCAAAGCCAAACCCTTCCGGTGATTTTATTTATTTTTTCTCGCATCGACTTAAGTGAAGAGCTACTCGGATTTTATGTGCATCAATCACTCCCTACGGCAATATCGTACAGACAGACCTTTAAATAAAACTCTTTCGACAAAATGAAACGTCACTTTCCAGACGTCAGCGAATTTCCGCCAAAAATCGTATACATATCATATTGAATGGCACCCAATGGTGCGTAGTTTTTTCACGAATTCGCCTGTAGAAGCGAGCGATAAAAAATTAAGCATGGGAAAATGAAACGATCAGCGATTGAAAACCATAAGAAAAATTCAGTGAAGAAAACCGCGTGATTAATGTGGGTGGCAAATTGCCGAATATTTTTGAATACTTGAAGAAAGATACGTATTTTTACTATTGAAAACACAATCGGGTAAAATATTTTTTTTGTAAGTTTGAAATCGAACATCTTTTCAAAAGGTTCTAATCAGCTCGATAATACAACTCTATTGATAACAACTGAGGTAAAATAACTTTGAATCAAAAAACCGTTTAAAAGTATATATTAATTGAACATGTTTAAGTTCTACAAAATTTACGAAAATACGTGAAGAAATAGCTGCTAATGTTGACAATTCTGTTGTTGAGGATAGAGCTCTATTATACTCCCAAAGCATATCCAATC